>CAUYQG010073700.1:0-19736 GCA_963574415.1 Tarsius wallacei
CTACATGAACCTTAGAAAATACAGGAGACACCTTCATGGAAATTGGAACTGGCAGCCAATTCTTGATCAAAACCCCAAGTGCCCATGCCATAAGAGATAAGATAGACAAGTGGGATCTCATTAAACTGACAAGCTTCTGCAAAGCCAAAGAAGCCATCAAGAGAGGAAGGAGACAGCCCACGGACTGGGAAAAAATATTTGCCAACTGTATAACTGACAAAGACCTAACATGCAGGACCTACAAGGAACTCAAACGTGCCAAAAAGAAAACAAAAACAAAAACAGTCCCATTGCAAAGTGGGCAAAATATATGAATAGGCAGTTCTCAAAAGAAGACACATGAACAGCCAACAGATACATGAAAAAATGATCAGCCTCACTAGCCATCAAAAAAAGCAAATTAAAACCACACTGAGATACCACCTAACTCTAGTCAGGATGGCTATCATCAATAACTCAAAAACAACAGAGGATGCCAAGAAAAGGGAACACTCCTATACTGTTGGTGGGAGTGTAAACTAATACAGCCTCTATGGAATACAATGTGTCGATTACTAAAAGATCTAAAAATTGACCTTTCATATGACCCCACAATCTTCCTTCTGGGAATATACCCGAGGAACTCAAATCACTCTGTGAAAAAAATATTTACACACACATGTTTATTGCAGCATTAATTACAACAGTAAAAACACAGAACCAACTGTGCTGCCCACAAAAGATTTCTGGATACAAAAAATGTGATATATATACATGATGGAATATTACACAGCCATAAAGAAGGACAAAATTATGAACTTTGCAACAAATTGGTTGGACTTAGAATCTATAATACTGAATGACCTATCACATAAACAAAGAACTGAGTATCACATGCTCTCACTCATAAGCAGACTTTGAACAATTTTTATAATATTACAAAAAAAGGAATTGGCGGTAGTGGGAAACTTCCAAGGGAGAGGGGAGCACACTTCATCAACAAGGGTACCTGCATAATAAACATTTGTTAACCTAATCCTGAATTGTACCCTATATCTTTAAAACAATCTTTTTTTTATCCAGTCCAACTTCAATGGGCAACATGGGTGGTTCCATGTTTTGCTATTGTGAATAGAGCTGCAACAAACATACGTGTGCAGTTATCATTTTTGTAGAATGATTTGAGTTCCTCCAGGTATCTAGGGGAGGGAGGAGCATACCTTATCAAAAAGGGTACCTGCATAATCAACGTTTGTATGCCTAACCCTGAATTGTACCCCACATTTCTATAATAAAAAATAAACCTAATAAAATTAAATAAAAAATTTAGAAATACATATATATCAGTCAAGAGTCTTTTACATTTTGTCTTCTATTTATTCTGAGGAATACATTTATGTTATTAAAATAAAAAATGTGTTTTATTTCTCATTCTGCACATGTGTTTAGATTTATGATAAAATTGTAAATGACAGGAGATTATAGGTTGAATTTCAAAGTTCATTTTTTTCAAAATTATACAATTTATTATTATTATCGTCACTATTCTGTGCAATAGAACATGGAAGCTTTTTCTTCCTAACTGAAACTTCATATCCTTTGATCAATACCTCCTCTTTCTCCATCCACTCCCACCTCCCCAAGCCCCTGGTCACCATCATTCTCCTCCTACTTCCATGAGTTCAACTGTTTTTCATGCCGCATATAAGTGAGATCATGCTGTCTCTGTCTTTCTGTGTCTGGCTTATTTGACTTTGCATATTGTCCTCCAGGTCCATCTGTGTTGCTTCAAATGACAGTATTACTTCATTTTGTAAGGCTGAAAAAAGAACAATCACATTTTCTTTATCCATTCATCTTATGATGGACAGCTAGGTTGTTTCTACGTCTTAGCTTATTGTGGATAATGCAGCAGTGAACATGCAAGTATCAATCTCTGTTCAGCATATTAATGTCAATACTTTGGACATACATTCAGAAGTAGGATTAACTAGATCACAGAGTAGGTCTAGTTTTTGTTTTCTGAGGAATCTCCATACTGTTTTTCATCATGGCTGCATTAATGTAAATTAATGTAAATTCCCACCAATAGCTTACAAAGTTCCTTTTTCTCTATACTTTAGCCAACACTTGTTTGTTATTGTCTGTCTTTTTGTTAATGGTTATTTTAACAAGTGTGAGGTGATATCTCATTGTGGTTTTAATTTGCATCTTCCTTATGATAAGCAATAAAGAGCATTTTGTCTTTATTTTATATTGGATCATTTGTTTGCTCACCGTTGGGTTGAGTTCCTTATGTATTGTGGACATTAGTTCCTTATCAGATGAATGATTTACAAATATTTCCTCCCAATCTCTAACTTGGCTCTTCAAAGATTAATATTTTTAATGCTAATTCAATTGACTTTAGATTGCCCAAATGCATTTCTGTATTATAGTTTTGTTTGTATTTGTTGTGCATTTACTTTTGCTTTGTTTTATTTCCCATTTTTTAATAGTTAAAATTCTTAACCTTGTTTGGGGGCTAGAAGTGAAATTTTACTAAGTCATTCAAAGCAGAGTCAGAGTAACCAATAATACGACTACCCTTTACCATAGAATGGGAAGAAACTCTAACTTGCAAAAACCACAGAAAAAAAATATTCAATCCTTCTAATTATCCCAATTATTTTAAGTGTAAATTTAATTGAACTTTACACAAACAAAGCATTTTCTAGAAGTCATTTGGGGGAGCCAGAGTCTGTGTAATATGCTCAGTCCATCATCTTAAGTATATTCCAGAAAAGATATTTTGACTAAATTCCTGTAGCAATTCATCTATTTTTTATATGGCATTTGCCACTCTCTACCTTGTGCTTCAATTACCTGCGTCTTCTCTCCCCACTAAACCCTATGATGACACGTAGAGATTTATGTGGGGACAAAAGGTGAACAGTTGTATTTATCAAAACTTTACTATGTAAAGTATGGTTCTATATGTTTACCTTTTATAAACCTTTGAATAAGTATTAATATTACCTTTATTACAGAGATGAGAAAACTGAAGCCTACAGAAATTAAAATACATTGCATTGTGCTTCTCTGATTACACCACTCTCTGACATTCTAAGTAGTAGATTGTATGAGTCTTTAAATTATAAAGATTGTGTTCAAAGGAGAATGCTCTGATTATTCCCATGAAGGCAGAATCAGATTTATTTCTGAATCCCTTATAGAGTTAAACACAAATCTTCACCCATGGAAATTCTCAACAAATTAAAGAAGAAAAATATTTTCTTTTCTTTCTTTTTTTGGTGAGGGTGTGGGTGGCAGGATATTACTTTGTCACTCAGGCTGAAAGTGCAGTGGCACAATCAGCTCACTGTAGCCTCAGTCTCTGCAGCTCAAGCAATCCTCCCACCGTGGCCTCCTGAGTAACTGGGACTTCAGGCACACACAGCCTGTCCTGGCTAATTTTATTTATTATTTATTTTTGGAAAGACAAGTTCTCACTATGTTGCTTAGGCTGATCTTGAACTCCTGGCCTCAAGCAATTCTCCCACCCTGAGTTCCCAAAGCACTGGGATTATAGTTGTGTACTGTTGTGGCCAGCAATGTTTTTTGAGGACACTCTTACTTTATACATCAAATAATATTTGTCACTTATGTTCTCTGGAAAATTATTTTTTAATGCTATGCTGTACTAAAATACACACACATACACACACACACTTAAAAAAAATCTATCCAGAGTATAGGATGAATGAGGCGAAAGCACATTAGCAGTGCTTGAATATTTGAGAGTCAGAACTTCAGATTTTTCCTTTTCATTATGTATTTAACCTATATACCTGTGTAAACAAATAAAGACATGGCCTTTGTTTTTACAGATTGTAATTCACTTATTTTCTAAAATACACTGGGCTCAGCTGGATTAGATTGGGAGATTCAGTTAGTTAACGAGGATGGATTTTATACCTATTGTGTGGTCTACACTATCCAATGACTAATAAAATTCATTCTAGACATGTACGTAGTCACCAAACACCACTCTCTGACATTCTAAGTAATAGATTGTATGAGTCTTTAAATTATAAAGATTGTGTTCAAAGGAGAAAAAGCCACAAAATTAAGAACCTGTTTTAGTACAACAGGTCTATTCTACAACAACCATTTCAAATATGATCTAATAATTCATGCTTTCTGTCAGCTAGCATGTGGTGAGCTGCCTATGGGGAGACCCCCATGGCAAGGACTGAAAGAAGGCCTGGCCATAACCAGCAAGGGGCTGAGGGCCTCAGCACAACCACCTGTGAGGAACTGAAACTTGCCAACAGCATAAATAAACTTTAAAAGGGGATCTTCCCCCTGTTATGCCTTCGGATGTGACTGAAGCCCCTGCCAACACTTTAACTGCAACATTGTTAGAAACTTTAAGGCAGGAATCCTAGCTAGGTGTGCTCCAATTTCTAATTCACAAAAACTATCAGATGATAAACGTTCATTTTCTTCAGCCAGTAAGATTCGGTATAATTTTTTACATACCAGAAGATAACTAATACAGTCAATAGCAGAAAATAGCTGAATAGAGACAGAAATAAATATTCTCTTTCAAACAAATACCAAATATGGTGCTTTTTATCATTTGGAGAAGACACATACACACACACACACACACACACACACACATGCACACACGCCCCTCATACCACACCACAGTATAGTGGTTAAAAGCATAAATTCCGGGTCCAGAGTGTTGGATTTAAATCTCACCTCTACTACTTATAATTGTGTGACCTGGGAAAAATGTTTTTACTCCTCCTCTGTCTCTCCTCCTCTGTAAGATAGGAAAAAACAATAGCAAAATTTTATCTGATTTGTAGTGAGGTCAATGTGCTTAGAACATGATGACCTCTTACATTGTACTTGCAACATAGATGTGAGCCCTTCCTATCTTTGGCAGCTAGCATTGTGCCTGACAAATGACTCTTGCTCAATAAACATGTGTCTCCTCCACCTTCACATTAGATCAACCTAACATGATTGATTCCCTAAGAAGTAAGTAACTCTGAAGCTAAGCCTTGTCCCATTGTCTGAACTCAATATGTCGTTGAGTAAAATTCTGAATTGAATATTTTTTATTGAAATGTCTGCTGGCTGGGCTCGGTAGCTCAGCCTGTAATCCCAGCACTTTGGGAAGCCGAGGCGAGTGGATTGCCTGAGCCTGAGGGTTCGAGACCCGCCCAGGCAACTTGGCGAGACCTCATCTCTACAATAAATAAAAAATTAGTTGGGCGCAGTAGCGTGTGCCTGTAGTTCTAGCGATTTGGAAAGCTGAGGCGGGAGGATCGTCTGAGTCCAGCATGTCGAGGCTGCGGTGGCTGGGAGTGTACCACTGCACTCCAGTCTGGGCAACAGAGTGAGACTCCAACTCAAAAAAAAAAAAAAAAAAAAAAAAAGAAAAGTCTGCTCTTGTCAGTGCAGAGCTTAATTGTATCATTCAGACAATCAAGCATGTGACTGATGTTTTTAAGCACTACTACTAGAAATATCAGAGAAGCCTCCTACAAAATCAATGAAGCAAAAGACAAGGGAGAGAAAACTCATGAGAAAGCAAGATTTAAAGTCTATAAGTGGTAACCCTCTTCTCAAAAAGGATTATATGTAATCCAAGAGCAAAAAAAGGTAAAGAGTAAAAGAGTACAATCAAGTCAATGAAAGTTCTATCTGTTGCATGTTGACATTTTTTACCTTGGTTTTTAAAAGAATACACAAAGCAAGATGTGCTTTTCATTGACTTTCCTTTAACAAACTCATTGTCTCCTCTTCTTAGTGAGCAAGCAAGAATTATACTGCACAGACATTGGCCCAGATGGAGATGGAGACACACAAAAAGGTAAAGATGATTCTTAGGACTTGGAGAAGCATTCACAAGGGCCAGGCTGTGAGCAGACTCTTATCTAAACCATGTGGGTATGTGAATTTCAAGGGGCAAGTCTTGTGAGAATAGATTGAGGCACCACATTCCTGGTATTTCTCTCCAGTGGGACCAGAAATACCCATGGAGAAAGTTTCTCATGTGCTCTTTGCCAAAATATTACACTCCTAACTCCCACAGTACTCCCTTCTGCAATGAATTTTAATTCGTTTCAAAAATAAATCAAGTACTTACATGGAACAAAACACTCTTCTCTGCTCAATGACACTGAGAGGCAGAATCAAAATGCCATTCAAAAATTAGTAGCCCAGAAGATAAAATCTTTGGCAACTTGATTCTTACTGTAGTAAATAACTTCTGAGTAGGGGTGTTATTTTTTTTTATTTTAAAATTTCCAATTGAATGACTTCTACTGGAGTCTGTCACTGATTCTATTGGCATTGACTGTCTTATTTCTAGGTTAGCAGAGTTTTCCTAAATACATACAGAGTAGTCAGCATCCAAGCCACGGTATCTGTCTGTCAATAGGAAGATCTGTGCTTAAAGCCACAAAGAGAGTGAATGACTCTCATCCCCAGAACCTAAAAGACTCTGGAACCAGCCTAATAGAAATCCAACAGTCAGATATACTGATTATTTCAATGTCCTTTTGGTGTGATTTTATGGGAAATAAGCATGTTAGAAGAACATTGAAAGTATTTTTTTTTGTAGGAAATGCTTATATTATTTAGTCTATTAATATGAGGACTAGGAAGAAGTGAGGAAAGGGGAACATTAGCAATTGCTGATGAGGTTAAAGCAGAATTTAAAGTGACAAATTATAACCAATTTTATGTTGCTTGTGATTAGGGAGGCAAGTAACCAAAAACAATAGGTTCTTCTCTTAGAGAACAGGATTGACTTTGCCAAGTGAGTTGAGGCAAATTAAAGAGTCCTGTTATCCAATAAAATACATCCCACCAACTGGCAGGGCACTGGAAATGCTCCAAATCTAATCTTGCCTTCAGTTAAAGAATTCTAAGATTCCCATTTTAAAGAAGAATTTGACTTTAGCAGCAAAGCACATTTTATCAGATTATTTTCTAAAAGAGTCCTAAATAAAAGGACAAATGATGGGACAGGTCTGTTTTGCATTCACATAGGACCTCCTTGTCCAGGTAAAGTGGACCACATAGAAGATTGCCCTTGAAAATAATTAGGCATTGATTTTTTTCAGTTAAATAAAAAGAACTTATTTTAATTAATTTCATCCCTTTATGATTCTTTTTCATAAAGCTAATAAAAAAACTAAAAACAAACATGGTGTTAATATTTCTTATTCTTTTGCCCATTATTTAAAATGTGTAATAGATTGGCCAAGATACTTTTAACAAAAATAAAATGAACTAAAAAAAAAATTCTATAAAATATATGAGGTGGAACATTGTTCCCTACAAGGACAAGTGATGGTTATTACATTTTCCAAAAACTACTACTGTTGAATAACTCTTTCCAAGGGAGAATTTGGGTCATCTCAGAAACGGCGCCTTTCCTTGAAACTTCAACCATAGGTACGATGCTTTAGGTTTCCCAGAAGGCCCAGTTGGAGCAGAGCATACCCAAATAGGAAAACTACCAGCCAAAATGTTGAAAGATCTCTGCTTGTGAAATGGGACTTTGCATGCACTGTTCACTCTCTTTCCATGTGAATGGAGTTTCTAACCCCAAATGTCATTTGGATGGAACAAGTCACTAAAGAAAATACCAATGAAGTTTCTCTTAGCCTGTTAGTATATTGCATCTCATGGCAAATGGTGTTTGCTTTAGATCATTGTGTCCAATGTTCATACTGTGATTGCTTGAAGCCCAAATCTACAATAAATTTGGAAGATTGCTGGACAACTTTTCACATCTCCCTTGTTAGCAAATATCCTCTTTACCATGCTCTAACACGCCTACCTATAAGCATAACTGCTCTTAAAATGGGAAAAGCTAAACGAAAATAACTCTTTTTAGAAACGACCCAGGTCAGGAGGCTTCCTGGTTTTTATTGCCACTTCAAAGCCAAACCAGATAAGCTGGCTTAAGGTACTACTTTGGCATGGAATGGAATTTGATACAGCTGTCTGAGTAGCACAAGTTTTGAGGTCACAGGAATTTTGCTTGAAAGTCTTGCCTCAGATCCTTATAAAGCAGAGTCCCTGTTTTTCTGTTCATTTGTGTCAAGAATTCCTCTCCTGTGCTCTGACCCAGCAGACTTAAGACTTTTAATGATTCTGATATTTTGGTTCTTCATTTTTTCAGAAAGTCACATGAGAGTTGCTAGCTCTGGTACTCAATTTAAACTGTTTGTGTTTCCTTTCCAGTATGCGCCAACCAGCAGCGTGGACCGCAAGTGGAGACCAGCAACTGGAAATGCCTGGATGCCACGTTTTCCATCTCCTTGAGATATCCTTGACTCATACATCCTGTCTGGGCTAATGTTGGTTTTCTGATTGCAGTGTGTCTGGAGTCTCAACAAGTGCCCGAGCCACCCTCAAAGGGTCACTCCTCGTTTCAAGTAGCTCTTGTGCTTCCCTTGACCTCTCTGTGTCCCTCTCCACTTAGGAGTCTGCTTAGAGACATTTTTTTAGCAGAATATTTACCCTTTGCTTCAAGCCACTCTGTCATGTTGTTTTGTCTAGTGTTTTAAAGATAATTTGACTAAGAAAAATCTAAGCCTTACATATGAGCAGATAATTTCCCAGATCAGGCAAATTATAGTAAATTTACAAAGGAAAAACTTTTATCCTTAGAAAGAATAGGAAATAGAAACAAAATAGAATAGGAAACTTGTAATAAATGACTCATATTATACTTAGGAGGTTACCCAAGTTGAAAATAAATGTGATATGTGGAACTTATATCCATGATGTTTCTGGTTGCATTTGCAATTATGTCTAAGATTTTCCACTTTCTTTTCAGTTTTACTAATAAATATAGGGTTCAAGAATCATCATCTGAAAATGAAGCAAGAGATCTATTCAACCCCGAACATCAGGCAGAAGTAGACCACTGGAATAAATGTATTGGTCTTTCTTCTGAATGCCTATCATGTAATGCCCAGTTAAGACAAAACAAAATAAAACAACAAAAGAAACATGCAGGCTTAATAAGAAAAGTTATAAATGCCCAAATGTCAAAATATTGGTGCCATTATTGTCACTTAGCCTGTTAGTATATTGCATCTCATGGATGCAATGGTTATTTCTCCAAACTGTTTGTTCTCATTTAAATTATTATCCTGCATTTTCAATCAAAATTTCTCATAAAAATTATGCACACAAAACTTTATTTGATCTACTATTAATAAAGTTATAAGTTAAAGAGACTGAAGGCTTTCAACTTTTTATGTTCAGGGAAATGTTTTTAAGAAACTTAGGTCCATGTAAATAGACTGCCCAATAACCAAAAGTTGATGTAAACTAAATATTTGCAATGTTTTCAAAATTCAGAGGCATCATTTTGTTTGTTTTGTTTTTTTTCCCAGTTTTCCATGGGCACCAGCACTTCCTGTCTCAATTTGTGACAGGAAAAGAAACTACCAAACTGCAGTAGGAAAAGTTGTTTCTGTTCTATTTAATTGGGCAGCCAGAAATCAGGAGGTATTAGCAGTGACTTAGTCTCCCCCAACTGGAAAATACAGATGTTTACAGATGTTAAATGTGTAGTAACAACTTCCTTTGAAGTTTGGCCACAAGCAGCATTCAGCCAAAAACAGAAAGGAAAAATAAATAAATAAATAATCTTAAAAGGAGGGCTGATGAACCTCACATTGACAGAAGCAACCAGAGCAAATTGACTTTGCTCACTATTGACAGCAGAACCAGCTGGTTGAATTCTGCCCCCCCACTCCACCCCCATAGGCGACAGGGTCAACATTAATAAGTCTGTTCTGCAACTATCAAGTACAGCCTTATTTCATCACTTCATTATCTGCATTTAAATATGTCAAAGATATTTCATCAACAAACAGTTTTCCCTTAAAACTTCACATATTTAAGCATTTACTATTTTACCTTTCCTCGTCCTGTCATAACTTAAAGATATTCACAAGGAGCACCTTCCAGAAAAATGAGGCCATATCCCAACTGTGCTTATTTATCTCTTCTGAGTTTGTCTTTCCTCAATTGGTTTAAATAATGAAAAGCTGCAACAACTGTAGGACAACACTTAAGAGACTAAGTTGTAACACTACATTACAAAAGTGTAAACATGAATACTACTGCAGCCAAACTACTCCACCCTGGACTGTGCATGGGTCTCAAAATACTACTACTAATAATGTGGTAGAATGGGATATTTAAATTTCTATGTTCATACTCCTCACAAAAGCAGACATTTCAGTTTTTCAACTCAAACAGATTTTTCTCCCTATTAATAAGTATATGCATGAAACTAGAACTAAAAAATATATATAACAAAAGATATGGGGTCATATCATCAATATTCACTATCAAAGTACCAGTTGACCAAACTAGTTCATAGGAAATAATGCCCACACCAACATCACCACCCAAAACATTCTTCCCAGTGAGTAAATGTCTTAGAACCAAGCATTTCTTCTGGTTTCCTAACTAAATGACTCCTGACCACATTCTTCTCTGATCCATTCCATGGAAATATTGCTATTTGTACCCATCTTTTGAAACAAGTCAGTCTATGAGGTTGATTGAAATGTGTCAGAAATCTGCCACTATGCCAAGCTAATTGACCCAACTGTCTGCTACAGTATTTGAAATACCTCTCACTTCAGAAACATTTCTTTCTTTGGTGATTCTTCCACCATTCCAACAAACCAAACTGAGTCACACAAAAGCAGGTCTCATTTACTTTTCTTCTAGGAGAGATCCAGAACTCTCTTAAGGATCTATTGTGTTGGAAATTCAAAAAGACAAATCCTGAATGGAGTTGAAAGGGTGCAGAGGAAACAGTGAGATCAGCTGCAGACAAAATAGTTAATGTTGTAGGGCAGAGTCTGCCTGCAATGATAAATGATTTCTTCTGCTCCTTACATTCTCTCTACAGTTTATCTTTTTCCTTTTCAATCTCTGTGCCTGAACTGCTTGCCCTCATCTGTAATTGCTTCTATTGCTCTTTTATGAGTCATAGAAGATTCAGCTAAGTCCACCTCGGAAAATTCTATTGGAAAGAGAACACCTGATAATGTGATATCTCAGTGAATTACTGTTTCTCTTCCCAGCATTCCTATCTATATTTGGACTCTGTAGTCATGGCAGAGCCATTTTTCTTGTATTAAGAACATAGTAAAATCTTTCATGTAATACAATTATTCTATGGTTAAATCATCCCATTCTTAGAAAAATGTCTGCTTAGAAAATGATATATTTGATATACTACTTCGGAAAATTTAGGGGCTGTGAGAGATGATTAGCAGACTTTTCCCTAGCTCATCATGAAAGTGAAGGAAAGACCAAAAAAATCTTTAAAAATGTGCTTGGATGAAGAATTTAGCATCCCAGTGGAAATTCCATAGAGCTCAAGACATACTGAATATACTGAATGATGTTTAACAGGCCCTCACCTACCTCTGCAAAGGGAAAGGAAAAGTGGTGAGAAACATGCATTTGATCTGTGATGCAGTGCTTGAAAGTCTATAGAGGTGCCTCAGTTGTTTTCCCCTACAGTAGCTGAGCTATGAGAGATAGCACCTTTGTATCTGCTGCTCCTAACTAAACCCATCAGCTTATCCATGAAACAAGAACTGGATTCTAAATCTAGGAAACTAAAGGGAATACACTAGATTCTGAATTTTATTTATCTTCTATTCGTAGCTAAGGTTGAAATGTTTCATGGTACTTCACACATTTTTAAAAAATTTATTTATGTGATTTCTGGAAGCACCTCGGCTACTTTAAGTATTATTTATATATGAAGGTTTCTCAGAGAGCAAGAACACTTTTACTCTTTCCAAATATGCTTTACTTTTGTTTTATCTTATTTTAGTAGAGCTGCTTCTCAGAGAAACACTCATCAGATTTTAAGCCAAAAATATATAAATAGAGGACAGCTACCTTTAGAGAATAAAGGAACCAGGATAGAGTTTACGGAATGAAGTTACCTTAGGCCCAAAGGGTGTAAGCCTGGCACCAGGGAAGAAAACCCTCCTTAAGATTGCAGAATACCAAAGTAATGATATTTACACACGCTCATGTGCTACCATGGTGAGAGGCAGATGTGAAGCAATTTTACCACTTCCTGTTTCACTTGATAGGAAATACATTTCTTATTCAAGGTTTTCTAACACCTTTGAAATATAATCTTCTTCTATACTGGATATTTTGCATTGAATATTTTACCCAGGATTAAAAAAGACAAAACAGAAAAACATGCATCCTCAAACTCCTTTGCAGCATAATACCTAGATTCTACCAATCAGAATTACTCAGATGATAAACGAACTCAAGAATGAAACAAGTATATAGGGATATTGATCTTCCAACAAGTGTTTTTGTTGTTGTTGTTGTTGTTGTTGTTGTCTTTATTTTTTGAGTTGGAGTCTCACTCTTTCTCCCAGGCTGGAAGGCAGTGGCATGCTCCCAGCCACCACAGCCTCTACCTGCTGGGCTCAGGCGATCCTTCTACATCAGCCTTCCAAGTAGCTGGAACTACAGGCACATGCCACCATGCCCGGCTACCAACAAATGTTTTTGAAGATATTCAATTCTTCAAGGTCTGCAAGTGCAGAGTTTCTGGTGTCCAAACAAAATGTCCATAGATGTAGCAGTAGCATTTTCATTAAGGAAACCTCTATATTTCGATTAAGTGTTGAATTGTGTGTATATCTTTGAAGTCTCTCTGGTCACCCTTACAATAACCTCTAATGAAACATTTTTGTCTGCTTAGATTATTAGAATGAATTCTATTGTTTGGAACTAAGGATATTAACCAATATACCACCCCCCAGGATATTAATTCCCATTTAGAAGGACTTTACTTTGATTCAGTATGTAAGTATCTGTTATTCCAAGATGTATTTTTCAATGCTAGCACTTATAGTGACAGGAGAGGAAAGCATCATCTTTCTTTCTTTTTTTTTTTTTTTTAGTTGGAGTCTCACTCTGTCGCCCAGACTGGAGTGCAGTGGTACACTTCTGGCCACCGCAGCCTCAACCTGCTGGGCTCCAGCGATCCTTCCGCCTCAGTCTTCCAAATAGCTGGAACTACAGGTACGCGCTACCACGCCTGGCTAATTTTTTTTTTATTTATTGTAGAGATGAGGTCTTGCCAAGTTGTCCAAGTGGGTCTCGAACCCGTGGGTTCAGGCAATCCCCTCACCTCGGCCTCCCAAAGTGCAGGATTATAGGCTGAGCCACCGAGCCTGGCTCACATCATCTTTCTTTAATACAACTAACAAAATTTTGATAAAAGCTGTACAAAATGAGCTAATAGTATTATTATTATTATTATTTCTCTCTTGGGTGTTTCAGAATGAGACATAATGACTAAAGAATGATGGCAATTAAACACACATTACTAAGTACATGAATGTTATAAACTAATTATTAACAGCTACATGTTACCAAGATATCTAGAGGATGATTTCTGGGACTGGAATGTTCCATAATGGCCCCACTGACCTCTGCCTGTTAGCAGACATACTCATTTGTCATTCCTTCCATTTGTGTGTGTAGGCTGGACTTAATGACTTGCTTATATGAAATAGAATACAGTGAAAGTAATGAAGTATCATTTTTGGATTAGATTATAAAAGTCTGACTTCTGTCTTACTTGTACACTCTCTGCCTCTTCTTGTTTGCTTGTTCTAATGAAGCAAACTGCCTTTCCGTAAGCTGCCACACAGAGTGACTTACTTAGCAAAGAACTAAGGGACACCTCTGGCCAACACCCAATGAGGAAAAGAGACCATCAGTCCAGCTCATGGAGGATTGAATCCTGTCAGTAAGCACATGAGCAAGCATGGAAGTGGGACCCTTCCCAGTGGAGCCCTGAGTTGAGGGTGGTCATAACAGCATCTGTTTCAGCATTAACCCTGAGCAGAAGTGCCTGGTTAACCTGCAGTCAGATTCTTGACCCACAGATGCTGTGAGCTAATACATGTTTTAAGCCACTAAGTTTTTGTATAATTTGTTGTGTAGTAATGGATAACTAATAATAAAAAAATAGCATACAAAATAATTATCTACTGAGATAAATTTTAGAATGGATGAAGGTCTTCAGTAGCATATTTGAAAATTAAGAAGGCTTAGAAGGCTTTGTTTGACTGCCTTTTACTTAAAGTTGAGGAGATTTGAATACTGGCATGTTGTGTTATGACTGAAATGATAGAAGAAAGTCATTAGGAGGACTCTGGGGTGAAGTACCTCTCATTGGGAAATGAACTATGGGAGAGAGTTAGGAATGCTTAAAGGTGACTTGAGGGAAGGATGGTCTACTAGGCAGTGTGAAATGTAAACCTCTTTTCCTCCCCATGAAATATTTAGTAAGCTCTACATTGTCCTTTAAGACATTTGGAGTTCATCTGAGTTGGAGAGAAAGTGAAATACTAAGATCTGCTTAGAGTGGTTCAGAACTACTGAACTAAAGTTAAAATAAACTAAAAACCCCCCTTTCATTAGTGAGAGATGATTTCATAAACTAGATGTCTACAAAGTTCAAATGGGAAAGAAAAATGAATCAAAGGCATCCTTTGAAAAATAAAGTGCATGCATTGGTCATTAAAATGTTATCAAGAGTACTTCAGTGGCCAAAGGAGTGAGGTAAATTAGTTTGTACTTTCAAAAGGAATTATGAGAAATAGCATGTTTTAGAGGACAACCTGCTACCCTTTTAAAAAGGAAGGTCATCCAGTTATTTAATGGTTTACATCAGAAAAATAGGAGGAGGATGGCAAATACTCTTTGGATAGCATAGAGACAGTAATATGAATTATAAAGCCTTTTTTCATAAATTTATTCATAATAAAATACTATAATTGCTAAAGGTCTCAAGAGAACATCTAGTTTATTTCTTGCTGTCTTGGATAAGAATATCCAATTAACCCTGACAGTTATCTAGTAAAATCCACATATCTCTATGAAAGATCATTGTACAATTCTCTATTAATAGATTTCAGAGTCAAGTATATCTGACAAAATTCTTTATAAATATAAAATTATCATATGTCACCTCAGAAATTGAATACTCTATGAAGCAAGTCTTGAAATTGATCCAAGAATGATAACTTTGCCAGAAGTGCCTATCTGTGCCTGTTTGCTACTTGAAGTTCTGTACATCACTCCTAGAACTTAAACATTCCTTTTCACTCTGGCACTCCTCCAACCTAATTTCTAGTTAATTCCATTTTCTTGTCTTCTCGGTTGCCTTCATTTTTGCCTTCCACACTTACTGGTTGCTTCCTTTGTTGCAAGCACTCCTTTTAGGAATTAAGGAGGTAAAGAATAAGACTTGCCTAAGCAGTAAAAAGTTCAATATAATGAAGTGCCAAAAAGTTTGGTGAAAGCAACAATTTTGAGGAGGGGTTGCATCACTGAAAGATTAGTTGGACCTGAGTCACACATCCACGCTCATAATCTAACCTGGAGCAAACTCCACTGGAAGCATAAAGCCCTGAGCTTAGGGTTAGAGGTAGCTCCCTAGGGCTAAACTGGGACACTGTATTCTATCCTATAACTCCAATGAATATTTACCACAGTTCCTCAAACACAAACAACCTCTCCTTTGAGGCTTATGCCATTTGGCCATATTGTATTATTCATTATTCTTCCCTCTCAAATTCTAAGTTGTTCTACTACAGTGGACTCAGTTACCTGACTTACAAAATAAATTTCACCACAACCAAAGAACTTTAGCACCATGAGGTCAGCCTATCACCCGCTGAGCCACACAGTACTCCTTAACAGCAGCAATCTTCACTTCATTTTAAAGACCTGCTGTGAAAGCAGTGCCTAGCACATCACCATTACCAGGAGTGCTCTGGCACTAAAGTAATAAACTCTTCTGTCTAACTACAGTAATGTTTGACAGTCAGCTCAACCCTCCTTTCTTCCAGGATACCTTCCTTGAGCCCTTAGACTGCACTAAGACTTTCCTTCTCTGATGACCCACATCACCACAGCCACACATAATCATAGCATGTGTCACATTGTGGTTATGCACAACGTCTAGAACACAGCAATGACTCAAGTTATGTTTGTTGAACTAAATCTATTCTTTCTTGTCTGGCATATCAATGTTTCCAATAGATCTGTAGTAAACCACTAAAATTGTTCATGAAATATAGAACACCCTTCTGGTAATCTTTCCTTACTCATCTCTCATAGCTTAGGGCACTTCATTCACTCTCTTTCTATTCCTTTCAACAATATTCCATATATGAATTGGTATAAAAATTCCCAACTCTTCTGTGGCCTCAACATTGGCCTGTGAATCTTTCTAGTTACTAGTTATATCACATTTCTCTTTGCAAGAGGCTATTTTAACTCACCTATACATTCCTCAGTGCTTCTAACCAAAATGAGTTCTATTGTTTTCAGCTCATACACAAATGTTTGTCTCCAATAACAAAGAAAATAGAAACTCAATGTCCTATGTTTTACACACACATTCCCCACTATAAACATTTGTACATTCAAGCCCATCCTTACAAATGGTTTGGGTGCCTGTCATTCACTGAGGCTATAAGTTCTTAAAAACAGAACTACCATGTGATCCAGCAACCCCACTAGTGGATGTATAAACAAAGGAAGGGAAATTTGCAGGTCAAGGAGATATTTACGCTCCCATGTTTGTTGCAACACTATTTATAATAACCAAGGTATGGAATCAATCTAAGTGTCCATCAATGAATAAATGCACAAAGAAAATGTGGCATATAAATATTCAATGGAATACTATTTAGCCATAAAACGAATGAAACCCTGCCACTTGCAATGACATTGATGAATCTAGAGGACATTATGTTAAATGAAATTAGCCAAGCACAAGAAGATAGATACCACATGATCTCACTCAATTTAGGGTTGATCTCATAGAAGTAGAGAGTAGAAGAATATTACCAGAGGCTGTTGGAGTGCAGATATGAGGAAAGGTTGTTAGACAGATACAAAGTTACAGTTAAAAAGGAATAAACTCTTGTTTCATTGCATAATAGGTTAACAATATTGTATATTTCAAAAAAACTGAAAGAGGATTTGGAATGCTCTCGCCACAAAGAAATTGTAAATATTTGAGGAGATAGACATGTTAATTACCCTGATTTGATTACATTACACAATGTTATCATGTATTGAAACATCACGGCCGGGGATGGTGGCTCAAGCCTGTAATCCCAGAATTTTGGGAGGCCGAGGTGAGAGGATTGCCTGAGTCCGCGGGTTCGAGACCAGTGTGGGCAACATGGTGAGACCTCGTCTCTACATTAAATCAAAAAATTAACTGGGCATGGTAGTGTGCTCCTATAGTTCCAGCTACTTTGAAGACTGAGGTGGAAGGGTTGCCTGAGCCAGCAGGTCAAAACTGCAGTGGCTGGGAGCATGCCATTTCACTCCAGCCTGGGCGATAGAGTGAGACTCCAACTTGAAAGAAAGAAAGAAAGAAAGGAAGGAAGGAAGGAAGGAAGTAAGGAAGGAAGATCACACTGTACCCCATAAATATGTGCAATTATTATGTGTCAATTAAAAAAATAAAATTTTAAAAAGTGGAGAGTGGGAATGAAGGCTGGTGCTATGACTTATTCATGTGTGTAGGCATAGTAAAAAAATAGTGCTTGAGACATAGTACTAAACACTATTTTTGAAATCCTTTTTTCTCTTTAAAATGAAAAGATAAACAGGAAAAAAAGAATCAGGAGGATAGTTCACATTTATTTATTTTTCTATACCAACCACTGTGCTAAATTGTTTTCCTTTATAATGTGGATACTCTTAATTTTCTCTCTTAACAAAAAAGATATTAAGGTTTGGGGAAGTTGTATGATTGTTGCTCAGTTCCCAAGTAGCAAGTCCGAGGCTGAATTTACATACCTTAATGACAAAAATCCTACTCTTAACCACCACTTTTTAAATCCCTCCAGAGAGAACATAGGATGCTAGCACTTTACATATGTTATAAGCAATCTTCAAGCAGAAGCAAGAGTGGAGAACCCAGGAAACAGCAGATAGTTTACTAATTGCAGCAAATTATCTCTCTTGAGAAAGAATAAAAAGTTGAAGAAGTAACTTCAGATAAGATTACAGATAATAACTATTGGCAGCGGAGAGGCATTGTGAAATTTTAATGCAGAAATTCAAGTATATTTTATATCTATAATATTTAAAGTGTTATGCTAACCACTTTGAAAGAACAGATTAAAATATATAGAAAACTTAAGGACTAGGAGAATATAGGGAAGATAAAACTTAATCACAAATATTTACAATAGAAGATAAGATGTGATTATTATAAACGTAAAGTTAATAGGACTTCAGAAAAAAAGAGAGCTTTAAAGATGATTGGGAGACTATGATGGAAATTTTATGGATATTAAAAAATAAAATAGAGCTGGGATAATAGAAGGAAGCTCATTCCAGGTGAACACCAACAAAAGCAACAAAAAAAGTCCAGCAAAAATACTGAGGTGAAAAAGCTAGGATAGAAATTAAGAATTTATTTTAGTAGACCTCCTAGTCTTTATAAGGCAACAGTTAAAGGAACACCCAAAGAGATAAGTTCTAACCTCTATCTCCTTTGCATAACTAGTTTATACATCACATAATGACATACAATAAATGTTAACTGAAATATCAAACCTGATGATTTGGTAGAAAGTGTTCATGAATAAATTACAACTGATGGAGCTTAACAAATAACTGGATTTATCAAGGAAGGTAAAGGGGGGGAATAGTCAAACATTACTCCTACATTCCAGCAGAGTAATCTAATAAAAAGTGTCTTATGAAGATTAAACCTGAGAACATATCCAAAAAGAATAATCATAAAGAAGCTTAGAATAAAGACAGCAAAATTAATTAATAAAAAGATGCTGATGCATGACTCTGTAAGAGCTGGGTGGCAACAGGAAGAGAAGTAAGGATCTAAGATTATTTTGAAACAAGCATTATCAAGAATTAGCATTAGTTTTAAAATGGCTTCAAAAAAGAGTTAGCATTATATTGAATATAAGGCAAAGAAGATTTTTAAAAATCAAAGTCAGCACTAAGACTTTAACCTCCAGAAATTTGCAATCTACTGACAGCAGTAATGAATTTTAGAGGAAAACTTTGCTTTAAAATAGGGAAAACGTAGGTTAAAATTTGGGCACATCAAATTGCAGAATGGAGCTAGAATTAAGAGCCTCAATCAAGCATTTCTGAAGCCACTTTACCACTCACACAATTTCTTCTTCAAGAGTGTACTATATAAAAAAACCTCCATTTCAGACTTTCGGCTTCTGGAAACCTCCCAGACATTTGATAGTTCTAAATATTTTGAACAACCACTAGCTTACTTTTGTAGTCTTCTTACATATTACTATAGTAGCACTAGAGAGTCCAAAGAATAGTATTGGTCTAATTTTTCTAAGCTTTAACTCTTTGGTTGTATAGGAACCAGAAATTATTGTTTCAGCTGAAATGAATCCTTAGTTCACTCCACTATGCTCCATTTGGCTATTGGTATCAGCAAGAACCAATCTAAAGATATCTTTGACTGGGTTCGGTGGCTCAGCCTGTAATCCCATGCTTTGGGAGGCTGAGGTGAGTGGATTGCCTGAGCCCTCGGGTTCGAGACCCGCCTGGGCAACTTGGCGAGACCTCATCTCTACAATAAATTTTAAAAAAATCAGCCGAGCTTGGTAGTGCGC
>CAUYQG010073703.1:0-10996 GCA_963574415.1 Tarsius wallacei
CGAGCCCATGGGTTCGAGACCCGCCTAGGCAACTTGGTGAGACCTCATCTCTACAATAAATCAAAAATTATCCGGGCGTGGTAGCGTGCGCCTGTAGTTCCAGCTACTTGGAAGGCTGAGGCGGAAGGATCGCCGGAGCCCGGCAGGTCGAGGCTGCAGTGGCCGGGAGCGTGCCACTGCACTCCAGTCTGTGCGATGGAGTGAGACTCCAACTCAAAAAAAAAAAAAAAAAAAAAAAGAAGCATCTAGTATTCAAGTGGAAAAAGTTCATGTTGTAGAGCTGTAAATATCCATATGCCATTCATCATTCCATATTTTCATTAAATTCCGATAAAAATAAAAGTGTCAACTGGACACAGTGGTTCACGCTTGTCATCCCAGCATCTCAGGATGCTAAGACAGGAGGACTGCTTGAGGTCAGGAGTCCAAGACCAGTCTGAGGCCGAGCGCAGTGGCTCACACCTGTAATTCCAGCACTTTGGGAAGCTGAGATGAAAGGATTGCCATGGGTTTGAGACCAGCCTGGGCAACTTGGTGAGACCTCATCTCCACAATAAATGAAAAAATTAGCTGGGCGTGGTGACGCATGCCTGTAGTTCCAGCTACATGGAAGGCTGAGGTGGAAGGATCACCTGAGCCCAGCAGGTCGAGGCTGTGGTGGCCATGAGCATGCCACTGCACTCCAGCCTGTGTGACAGAGTGAGATTCCAACTCAGAAAAAAAAGAAAAAAGGAAAAAAAAAAAGACCAGCCTGGACAACATAGAGAGACCCCAATCTCTACCAAAAAACCCCAACAACTATTAGAACAAAAATGTCTCAATTTAACACTTGCAGGGGTAGGCAGCAGGTGATGTTATGAGTATGTTATCAATTGAGAAAAGTAATGAAATTGACCAATGGATTCACAAGGTGTAGCATGGGACACCTGCGTAAGAAGCAGTGCAATAATCCATTAGTTTACATAGTCAGCGGAAGCAGGAACACAGAGCTCATGACAATGACAGGGAGAAGAAGGAGGAAGCAACAACAGAGGAGGAGGAAGAAGAATGACGAGGTGGAAATAGCTAACACTTAGAAGGCGTGCTAGGATTTGTTGTACGTGCTTTGCTTTACATGTATAAAGGTGACCATGAGAATGTCATACCTTCCCCAACACCTGCCCCTCCCTCTCAGAGAGTCATAGAAATATGTAATTAGCATTCAAGCCAATCCTGTCTAGATGTCATGTATAGGAGACCTCAGATAAAACCTAGATAGCTTTTAAGCTTGTTTTATTTTGTTTTTATTTTTTTATGAAGGAGCAGCACCCTGAACCATAAAGATTCAGAGAGTTCCAGCTTTTAAGCTTTAGCCTTTAATCCTAAGAGTACTCCAGGTTTGGTTGAAGCCGTAGTACAATGGTACTTCCTTCTACCTTCTAGACCTGGAAGTGCCCTCAAACTCATCATTAGAACATACCTGGCTGGGCATGATGGCTCACGCCTATAATCCCAGCAGTTTGGGAGGCTGAGGTGAGAGGATTGCCTGAGCCCACGGGTTGGAGACCAGCCTGGGCAACTTGGCAAGATCTCATCTCTACAATAAACCAAGAAAAATTAGCCGGGTGTGGTGGGCATGCCTGTAGTTCCAGCTACTTGGAAGGCTGAGGTGGAAGGATCACCTGAGTCCAGCAGGTCGAGTCTGCGGTGGCTGTGAGCGTGCCACTGCACTCCAGTCTGGGAGAAAGAGTGAGACTCCAACTCAAAAAAAGATTAAAAAAAAAATAAGAGCATACCTTTGTTGTAATTTTCAAGTGTGTCATTATGATCATGTTTATTTTTAAAGGAAAAATAATCTTTAAGAAACAGAAAAACTTGCCTATCAATCTATTTCTTTTGTGGGTCTTGATCTTATGTCATCTCTCTCCTATCCCTGACTTTGACACATGCCAGCAATTTAATTTTCTGCTTTTTCTTAATCTCACTCTAGGGTACCTGGGTTGTTTCCGACCTCCCTCTATAAACTTTTATTCCTAGTCTAGTCAAGTTTGAACACCTCATGCCCCAAAGTGATCTTATATTCCTCCAGTCAGGGCTTTTCACAATGAACCAGAACCCCTTTTATAATTATCCTTGGAGGTCCCATCCCATTGTTTCCTCAATAGTTAAGGCAGCTCTTGGCTGCCCTCTTCTGGGATCAGGTCTCCAAGCCACCCATTCCTGTTGACCAGCAAGCCTTTAAATCCCAGCTTCCCTGTGAACTTGTACAGGTAGGGTCATCACAGCTATACACCTTGACTTTCTCCTTCTACTGTTGAGCCATGCTACTTTACCTGTGTGGGGTGTGTGTGTGTGTGTGTGTGTGTGTGTGTGTGAGAGAGAGAGAGAGAGAAAATCTCTTAAATGTTTTATTTTATCAACAAGGAAGATTTTGTTGGAAGAGAAAAAGAAATGCTGAGGCCTCACAGAAAATAAAACCTTGCTAGGTGTGGTGGCTCACTCCTGTAATCCCAGCACTTTGGGAGGTTGAGGCAAGAGGATTGCCTGAGCCCAGGGGTCAAGACCAGACTGGGCAATTTGGTGAGATCTTGTCTCTGCGATACGTAAAAAATTAGCCGGGCATGCTGGCGCATGTTTGTGGTTCCAGCTACTTGGAAGGCTGAGGTGGAAGGATCACCTGAGCCTAGCAGGTTGAGGCTATGGTGGCCGTGAGTGTGCCACTGCACTCCAGCCTGGGTAACAGAGTAAGACTCTGACTCAAAAAAAAAAGAAAAGAAAACCTTTGGTGTATTTAATAAAAACAGTTATTAACTGGCACTATCTGTTATGTTACCTCATCTGAAAATGTCACATAGGTTGCATGTCATAACCACTAATAAATGCCGCAAAATTTTCAAAAAAAAATGTTTTCTTACATTATTCTGAGATGGCTAATTTTTAAAGATTAGATTAAAATTTGAAGAGTAGAAGACTATGCAATACACATTCTAAAGTTCCCAGTTTCCAGTTGACCCATCAATCATCTAAGAATACACACTGTCTACACACACACACACACACACACACACACACACACACACACATTTTCATTGAGATGTTACTAAGAACTAAATTGCTTCTGACCTTCAGACTTTTAATTCCTTCTATTCTTAAGCCAATAACATTGCTTGCTCCTAAATTAAGAACTCTCTTCTTAGTTATTCATGCGGTTGGAAAAGCAAGGGACAAAACAAAAAGAAAAAGGAGGAAGCAAAAGAAAAGATAATTCTCATACATTGCTGGTGGGTATATAAAATCATTTAACTACTTTGGAAAAAGCTATGGCAGTTTCTTCTTTTTTTCTTATTTCTCCAAGAAATTTTTTAGAGATGAGGTCTTGCTCCATCACCCAGGCTGAAGTACAACAGCACAATCATAGCTCACTGTAACCTCAAGCTCCTGGGCTCAAGGGACCTCCAGAGTTGCTGTATCTACAGGCACGAGCCACACTAGGCCTGGCTGGCAGTTTCTACTAAAGTTAAATATATGCCAGTATTTCCACTGCTAAATATTTACTCAAGATAAAGAAAACGCAGGGAATATTAACTGGGCATGGTGGCTCATGCCTGTAATCCCAGCACTTTGGGAGGCCGAGGTAAGAGGATTGCCTGAGCCCAGGGGTTCGAGACCAGCCTGGGCAGCTTGGCAAGACTTCGTCTCTACAATAACAAAATTATAATAATAAGCCCAGTGTGGTGGCGCATGCCTACGGTTCCAGCTACTTGGGAAGCTGAGATGGAAGGATTGCCTGAGCCCAGCAGGTTGAGGCTGTGGTGGCTGTGAACGTGCCACTGCATTCAAGCTTGGGTGACAAAGTGAGACTCCGACCCCCCCCCAAAAAAACCAGCAGAATATCCACAGCAGTATAATTTATAGTAGTCCCAAACTGGAACCAACTCAAATGTCCCTCAACACTAAATGGAAAAACAAATTCTGATATATTCATATGCTGGAATACCAGCAGCAATAAAAAAAGAATACCTGTGATGACATGAGTGAAACTCAAAAACATTGTGAAGAGCATATCAAAAGAATATACATTGTTCGACTCCATTTACATAAAGTTCTAGAAGAAGCAGATAGGCAAAACTACTCTAGGGTAATAGAAATCAAAATAGTAGCAATCCCTGGGTGGGGAGTTGGTGGTTAGTGACGGGAAAGGGCCCAAGAGAAATTTCTGGGATGATGGAAATATTCTACATCATGTATGGGGACCCACTCAGAACTCTGAAGTTGGAATAAAAGTTATTTGTGACCAAAGACATACAAGATTCAAAAGATAGAGAAAGAAGCATTCTTGGAGTTTGCCTTATCTGACTAAAAGCAGAAACTTCCAAGAAATAAGGACTGCCATCAGGTTCCTCTTCTGAGCAGTTTCTGCTCCCGGGAAAGACCAAGAAAGAGTAAACTTATCATACATTCCCTCTCCGGGGGAGTTTTAGGCTCTGAAGAGGACAGAAAGGTCACTCATACCTGTATAAACAAACATCATCACAAATGTTTTCATCGCCCATTTGTTCCCCTAAAATCCATTTGTCTTTCCTGAAGAAAATCTACTTTCTTTCCCCAAAAATCGTCTCTCCTCCTCCCATTCCCCTACTAAATTAGTAATATAAACTTTTAACTTTAAGCACCTAAGAAGCTAGCTACTTCTTTCTGCTGGCTCCTGTGTACAGATGGAATAAACTTTATTTTCTCCTGTTAACCTATCTTTTATCAGTTTAATTTTCAGGCCCCAGTCACTGAACCTAAGAGGGTGGAGGTAAAAGATCTTCCTCACTTATATATATGAAGGTAATGATTGCATGGGTGTATACGCCATAAAAAACCATTAAATTATAAATCTGAAATGTGTGTATTTTAGTAAATGTTAATTATATTTCCATTTAAATTAAAGAGATAGAAGAGATAGAAAAAGAGATTCAAAAATTAAATAGTGAGAGCTGGACGCTGTGGCTCATGCCTGTAATCCCTGAACTGTGGGAAGCGGAAGTGAGAGGATTGCCTGAGCCCATGGGTTCAAGACCAGCCTGGGCAACTTGGCGAGACCTCATCTCTACAATAAATCATAAAATTAGCCAGGCACAGTGGCGCATGCCTGTGGTTCCAGCTATTTGGGAGACTGAGGCGAAAGGATCACCTGAGCCCAGCAAGTCAGGACTGCGGTGGCCGTGAGTATGCCACCGCGCGCCAGCCTGGGCGACAGAGTGAGATTCCCACTTAAAAAAGAAAAAAGAAAAGAAAAGAAAAGAAAAAATGAGCTGCCAGTTAGAGACTGTCTAACCTTAATCTATAATGCTATTAATTATCTCAGTTTGTTTATTTACCCTGAAAATTCGTATGTTGAAACCTAATCCCCAATGTGATAGTATTTGAGGATAGGGCCTTAAGAAGGCGATTAGGTCAAGAGGACAGACCCTTTCTGATTGAGATCGGTGCCCTTATAAAAGAGCCTCCAGAGAGCTCCCTCACTCCTTCCCACCATGGGAAGTTACAGCGAAAGACTGGTGTCTATAAACCAGGACGTGGGCTGTCACCAGACATGGCTCTTCCAGCACCTAGATCTTGGATCTCCCAGCCTCCATAATGGTGAGAAATAAATTTATGTTTATAAGCCATCTAGTTTATGCTGTATTTTTGTTGTTGTTGTTGTTGTTGTTTTTTTGGTCAGAGTCTCACCCTATCGCCCAGGCTGGAGTGCAGTGACACACTCATGGCCACCACAGCCTTGACCTGCTGGGTTCAGGTGATCCTTCCACTTCAGTCTTACAAGTAGCCGGGACTACAGGCATGCACCATCATGCCTGGCTAATGTTTTGATTTATTATAGAGATGAAGTCTTGCCAAGTTGCCCAGGCCGGTCTCGAACCCGTGGACTCAGGCAATCCTCTCACCTCGGCCTCCCAAAGTGCTGGGATTATAGGCATGAGCCACCACGCCCAGCTGGTATATATTTTTTGTTATAGCAGCTTAAGTGGACTGAGGCAATATTCCATCCCATTTAGAAATATGAATAAAATGTTTAGTAAAAATTACTTTGAATTCCAAATGGTGGCCTCAAATATCACAGTAGTTTCTGCTCAGAACCTGGTAAACATCATGAGAGGGCTGAATTTGGGCCCTGGGACCAGAACTGGCTTCCAGGACATGCAACTGTGGAATAGCACAGGGTTCTGCACTCAGAAAGGCTTTGCACTTGGTTTAACATTCTTCTACCACAATCTTAAATTTCTTTTTTGTTTGTTTATTTGTTTTTTAGTTGGAGTCTCACTCTGTCACCCAGGCTGGAGTGCAGTAGCATACTCACGGCCACCATAGCCTCGACCTACTGAACTCAGGTGATCCTTCTGCTTTAGCCTTCCAAGTAGCTGGAACTACAGGCATGCACCACCACGCTCGGCTAATTTTTATTTTTTTTATTTGTTGTAGAGATGAGGTCTCACCAAGTTGCCCAGGCTGGTCTCGAACTTGTGAACTCAGGAATCCTCTCACCTGGGCCTCCCAAAGTGCTGAGATTATAGGCCTGAGCCACTGTACCCAGCTTAAATTTCTGAATAATTGCATTTATTGTCAATGGGATGATGAAGCAGGAACAGAGGAGATATGGGCGATACGTGTGCCTGCTGTTCACTGCAGTTCAATTTGCATATGCCATTTGCCATGCCCATGATTGCAGAATTTCTGCGGAACTATGATGTGTGGGAATTCCATGAGACCCAAAGTGAGTCCAAGGTAGCACATTTATATCGATGGCTAAGTGAGGAGGAGACCTGACAGCACCCAGGGGCCTTGTGTTCTGGGTTTTTGTTTTTTGTTTTGTTTTTTAGTTGGAGTCTCACTCTGTCACCCAGGCTGGAGTGCAGTGGCACAATCACGGCCACTGCAGTCTCGACCTGCTGGGCTCAGGCAATCCTTCTGCCTCAGCCTTCCAAGTAGCTGAAACTACAGGCACGCACCACTATGCCCAGCTAATTTTTTGATTTATTGTGGAGATGAGGTCTCGCCAAGTTGCCCAGGCTGGTCTCGAACCCCGGGACTCAGGCAATCCTCTCACCTCTGCCTCCCAAAGTGCTGGGACCACAGGCATGGGCCACCATACTCAGGGGGCTACAGTTTCCATTTGAACTAGAGCTTGTTTCTAAAACAGAAAAAAAAGGAATGACGTTTTAAGCAACATGAACCTCTCAGGAGCCCTACTGTACACCTCCCTGTACACCCCCGTGTTAAGCCCCTTTATTAGACATGCAAAAATGAGATAGACGGAGAGGAAAATATAGGTCAACTCACTTTGAGGTTGGTCTGGTTTTTTTGGTCCTTCCTTACCCATTAGAAAGCTGAAGGTAGCCCGGACACGGTGGTTTATGCCTACAATCCCAGCACTTTGGGAGGTGGAAGTGAGAGGATTGCCTGAGCCCATAGGTTCAAGACCAGCCTGGGCAACCTGGTGAGACCTCATCTCTACATTAAATCAAAAAATTAGCCGGGCGTGGTGGAGCATGCCTGTAATTCCAGCTACTTGGAAGGCTGAGACAGAAGGATCACCTGAGCCCAAAGGGTCGAGACTGCAGTGGCTGTGAGTGTGCCACTGCATTCCAGCCTGGGCAACAGAGACTCCAACTCAAAAAAATGAAACTATGAAACAGGAATCGTATAATTTTGATGATTCTCATACAAGTGACATGCTTTTATATTTTCATTTAAAACGGATTTTGCATAAAATATAAATGCAGAGAAAATTCATGCTAATAATTTCCAATTTTAGTTTTTTGTTTGTAACACATTATTATGACAAAAATAAAAATTTTTTATTTTGGTGCCTTTCATAGTACTCCTGCTTTTTGGGCAGGGCGAGGTAATCCTAGCCTGTAGGATTACTCACGCCTGTAATCCTAGCACTTTGGGGGGCTGAGGCGAGAGAACTGCCTGAGCCCAACAGGTTAAGGCCTTGGTGGCCATAAGCGTGCCACTGCACTCCAGTCTGGGCCACAGAGTGAGACTCCAACTCAAGAAAAAATAAAAAAGGGTACTCCTGCTTTTTGAGCAAGGGGTCCTGTCTTTTCATGTTCCAGTAGTCCTCTTAAATGATGTGGCTTGTGTTGCTTGGAACTGAAGCTTTCAAACAAGGTGAGTATTTGGAAATGTGGGGAGCAATGAAGAAAATAGGGAGGCGGGGTCGGGCAGGCATCTGGGGCCCCACTTAACCTTCTAGACGGCATAGCGTTCTGGTTGCCAAAAGGACTCACCCTGAAGGGCATTTAGCTGGGTGTGGTGGTGCATGCCTGTAGTCTCAGCTACTCTGGAGACTGAAGCCAGAGGATTGCCTGAGCCCAGGAGGTCAAGACTTCAGTGAGCCGTGATCATGCCACTACACTCCAGTCTGGGTGACAGAATAAGAGCCCGACTCAAAAACAAAACACAAAACCCCCAAACAAAAAACTGAAATAGGAGAGTCAGCGTGCACCGTCAGAGAGAGGCAAGGAAAGTCAGGGGATCGTCAGCATGAGGCAGGAGATAGGATGGAGACTGTAGGTCAAGCCTCAACAGATAAGAAGCCACGGGAAAAGGAGACAAGTCATAAGACTGCAACATTAATCAGCCTCCAAGGACAGGACATAAGCAACATTCCCTCCTGAACCCGAAATGTTAATCAGCCTCCCGGGACAACATAAGTGACATCTGTTCCCGGGACAAGATACGAAGGCCATAAAACTTACACCCCAGGTGTGGCACATGTGCAAAAGGGGCTTCGATGAACTCCGTGTAACCTGTCCAGGCAAAAGAACTTGTTAAGGCTAATGCAGATGGACTGCATCTCATTTATACAATTAAAATTATGGGATGGCAGGCAACGACATGCGCAGTAACCTGAAATGTTACCCCCTCCCCAGAAAGTATGTTTCACCCCAGAAATGTTTATCAAAATGTTTTCTTTTGGCAAACTTCGCAAAATTGAAGGATATATAAGGTCCCGTCTTTGTTTAACTCGCTGCCCTTGAGCTCCTCTCATCTCGGCCCACTCCTTTCTTCTGAGTATACTGACATCTCTTGATTTTGCTAAATAAGCTGCTCTGTTTTTACTATCTCTGTGTGTCACGTCCAATTCTTTGTCGCGGTACTAAGAACCTGGTCACCACCAACGGTCATCAATCACCCTGCAACAAGCAGAACGAGTCAATATAGAGGGTTGTAGTATGTACTGTTTCTTCCCTTATCTTCTGACCCAGACTTACAAGGAAATGGCTCCAAGTTGGACATCATGAGAAACTAAGAGTGATTCAGAAAAGCCCCACAATACAAGGACTGTTCTAAGCAACAGGAAGCATAGTCTAGGGTTTAGGGTCTAATACAACTCCTGATACTGGTGGAGCAGGAGACCAGATGTATCTTTTTCCTTCTCAGAGTAGGGTATTACTTATTAGATCCTCCAGGGTGCTGACGAGAGAAGCAACTTGAGTATGAGACTATAACAGAGACCGAAGTCAGCCCATTTCAATGGAAGCCACAAGGTCATCAAAAGCTGAAGAAGCCCAGCTATAAGAGCTTGGAGAAGAGTTCTAGCATCTGTGGAGGTTTTAAAACATGTCTTGGCACTCCTCCCATTCTGAGGGTGAGTCCATACCCCCTCCTTTGAATCTGGGTTCTGAGTTTGCTTGCCTAATAGAATATGGCAGCAGTGACACTATGACAGTTTCCAGTCCCACACATCATGACACGGTTAGACTCTACTTCCTGTCTCTTTGGGATGCTGGTCCTTGGAACCCAGTCATCATGCCATGAGGAAGTCGAAGCAGTTATGGACAGGCCTACACGGAAAGGAATCATGTCCCCGAGTCTTCATCCCTGGCTGAATTCTCAGCAACAGTCTGCATCATCTGTGGGTGAGCTACTGTGCACGTGGCTCTTCCAGCTCCCAGCTGAGCTGCTCCAGTTGACCAACTGACAGTGCATGGAGCAGTGATGAGCCTTCCTTACTGAACCCAACTCAGATTGCAGGCTCACATGCTAAACAAGTGATTGTTGGTACTTAACGTCACTGAGTTTTGGCATGGTTTGTTACGAGGAAATAGCTAACCCTTATGCTTCCTTGAATTCTGCTGAAGAAAAACAGACTCAGTGCAGGGCTGGGGTTCTAGCATTTCTATCCATGGGAAGTCAACAGGGTAGTGCTTAGAAACATAGACCCTAGAGTTAGACTGTCCTGGTTAATAATCCCAGTTCCACCATCTACCTGTTGTATGACTGAAAGGTGAGCCACTCATACTCTCTATACCTCAATTTTCTCATCTATAAAATAGAAAAATAGGCCGGGCATGGTGGCTCATGCCTGTAATCCCAGCACTTTGGGAGGTAGAGGTGAGAAGATTGCCTGAGCCCAAGGGTTCAAGACCAGCCTGGGCAATTTGATGAGATTGTGTCTCTACAATAAATTTTTTAAAAATTAGCCAGAGGTCGGGGCGGGCAAATGTGGTCCCAGCTACTTGAAAGGCTGAGGCAGAAGGATTGCCTGTGCCCAGCAGGTCGAGGCTGTGGTGGCTGTGAGCGTGCCACTGCACTCCAGTCTGGGCAACAGAGTGCGACTTCGACTCAAAAAAAAGAAAGAAAAAGAAAAAGAATGATAATAATAACGTCCTTCCACATAATTGTCAAGGTTAAATAAGTTAATATGTATAAAATACTTAGAGCAATATTTGGCACATAGTCGGCTCTATGTTGTTTTATTTTTAATTTTTAGTTGTGGAGTACATGTGAGAATTTGCTACATGACTAAATTGTGTGCAGGTAAGGTTTGGGCTTCTGGTAAGCCCTCTCTCCCCCTGGTAGTAGATATGGTACCCATCTATATAATTATTTTCAATGCAAAGTTATCGTTACCTTTTTTTTTTCATAATTGATTTATAGTAATAAATTTTTTAAAAATTAGCCAGAGGTCGGGGCGGGCAAATGTGGTCCCAGCTACTTGAAAGGCTGAGGCAGAAGG
>CAUYQG010073705.1:0-13313 GCA_963574415.1 Tarsius wallacei
ATTTCACTGGTAATCATGATATGCTCTTGAAAGCAACAATGAGACATTGCTTTTGAGCCATAAAATTGGAGGGTAAAAAGGTAAAGAATTAGTCCCTTTTTTTTGAGTCAGGGTCTCACTCTGTCACCCAGGCTGGAGTGCAGTGGCACAATCACAGCTCACCACAGCCTTGACCTTCTGGGCTTAGTGATCCTCCAACCTCAGCCTCCTGAGTAGCTGGGACTTACAGGCGTGAGCCACTATTCCTGGCTTAATTTTTAATTTTTGTGGAGATGAGGTCTCACTATGTTGCCCAGGCTGGTCTTGAACTCCGGGGCTAAAGCAATCCTCCCACCTCGGCCTCCCTAAGTGCTGAGATTAGAGTCATGAGCCACCACACCTGGCTAAGGATTGGTTCTTTCTAATGATGATAAAGGTGTAAGGAAAACAGCTACTGACCCGTGTAGCTGATGGGAATATTTTCTACAGTCTTTTCAGACAGCAATATGGGAATATCTATTACAAACAAGCAGGAGACCCCCTGGTCTTCCTCTTCTTCTTTGAGGTGTCTGCTTCGGAGATGGATGCTCACCTGTCACAGGAGAATGGTATGCAATGGTGCCAGTGGCAGCTGTTTTGGTAATAGAAAAAAAAAAGATTAAAAAGAGAAGAAAAACGCAGCCCCTTAATTCTTCCTCAGAGGTGCGTTCGTTACCCAGCAGTGTCATCCACAGGCTGGAAGACCCCACAGCCACCGAGGAGAGTGAAACTGAGCTACGGGCGCCCACGTGGAAAACTCCCGAGACGTCGTGTTAAATATAAAAAAGCAAGTTGCAGACAGTCCATGAAATATGCATGATTCCATTTGTGCAAAAGCAGAGCCGCTAGACAGAGCTGCATGTTTTCTTTTGTGTGTACACACGTGTGCAGACCAAGGTAAAGCCAGTGTCTCGACGGGGTGTAGGGGAGGAGGCAGAGACGCAGAGGCTTTGTGTCTGGGTGGGCCGCATGCTGGGATGCTCCCTGGACACCGGGCTGTGTGCTGCTGGTGTAAACAAGTGACGGTGACCGTGAAAAGAAATAAGGACTGACAGCACAAGAGGGAGGAGCCAGGGGAAAGAGGGAGGAGTATTGAGTATCAGTGAGGAGACTCACAGGAGAGCGTTTCAGAGCGAAACCAAGTCGAGTTTTTTTTTTAATAAATAAATATTTATCTATTTAAATATTTTTTAAATTTTTATTATAAATATGTGGGATACAATTCAGGGTTAGGCATACAAACATTGATTATTCAGGTACCCTTGTTGATGAGGTGTGCCCCTCCCTCCACTAGCGGTTTCCCTCAACTGCCAATCCCATCCCCCCTCCCCTGACAGTTTCCCACTACTGCCAATTCCTTTCTTATAACATTAGAATTGTTCAAGATCCGTTTATGAGTGAGAACATATGGAACTCTGTTCTTTGTTTCTGTGATAAATCACTGACAAGTTGAGTTTTAAGAAAGAATTTACTGTATTAGAGAGAGAAAAGGAGGACTGCCTGAGGGCCATAGTTGTCTTAGAGAAAAGTCTTTTGCCTTTGACAGGAAGCATCCTATGCTCTCACACGGTTATCAGGCTCATTAGGATGAGAAGAATGAGGCCCGCAGGTCCTGGGGAGCCGCCACATGGAAGCCACTGGGGCCAGAGAGGCAGGTGGCAGCCCACGGAGGTGTGGCTGGAGGAAGTCCCAGGCAAGCCTGGGGCTTCAAGGAAGGGTGTGCAACTGGGGAGAAGCAGCTGGGGCCCTGGATTCCACAGGATGCTGCATCGTGGCCTTGGAGAGGCAATCTTGGAGTGGGGGCAGACCCCAGAACAATAAGGTGGGAAGGGAACAAGAGGCAGGCATGCAGTGGACAGCAGCGAGGAGAGTCACTGCACAGGCCAGAGAGGGACAGGGTGTTGCTGGAAGGGCAAAGGCAGTGGGGACCAGGCAGGACCGGAGCACATGGGAGAGGAGTCCGTGGGAGCACGGAACCCTGCAGACATGAGGCGGCAGGCCTTTGGTGACAGTTGGAGGCTGGGGACGAGGCCTAGGCTCCCAGCTGAGGCTTCCACTCTCTGTGAGGAAGGGAGGTGGATGCAGAGCAGGTTAGACAGAAGGGAGAAAGCTGGGCACGCTCCTGCAGACAGAGAAGGCATCTACACATGACGGGACCTCTGGGCAGCGTTTGGTACGTGGGGAGTCAGGTGAGGCCCTGGCTGTCCAGATAGTGGGTGCACTGCGTGGGCCTCCAGGTGGCTGCAGGGAGGATCAGGGCGCAGGGGCTTGGGCCATTTTCAGGGCTATGAGCAAGTTGAGGACCCTCAGCCTGCAGGCTGGGTGGGAGAGAGAGCCCTCCCGGGAAGGTAGGAGGAAGAATGGGGGTTCCATGATTGGGGCCTGAGGGGATCACAGCACAAGATTGGGCTGCCCTGAGTTGGAACCTCCATAGCCATCTCATGGTGCCACCCATGGCTCCCTCAGTCTCCCAGGGACGGTGCCCCACTGCACCACTGAGTCAAGGCAAGCAGTGCAAAATAGATGTGCAGTTGGGTACATTCTCTTCCTAGCCTCAGTGACCCCTGAGCCCCGGGCTGCGAGGTTGGCATCACAAGATGGTGGGCTCCATGGGCCTGGGCCTGTGACATGTCCAACAGGCCCTGCCACCCTGCCAGCCCCCACCCAGAATGAAAAATAGACAATACTTGTTTCCAGCTAACTGGATTTTTGGATTGTTTGTTACAGCCGGTTCTGGAGTCTTGGTCCATGAGGGAGGCATGAGGTAGTGCGCTCATAAGTCAGGGTCAGAGCCAATAGGATATACACACAGTCAGGCTGCACAGCAACTCCTCCGTGAAACAGACCACACATGCACAAGGGTAGACCCATAAGATGACAATGGAGCCGAAAGTTTCCTGTCGCCTATTGACATCTCAATGATCCTGATCCCGCATAGGCTTAAACAAATGTGTGTGTTTTTGTCTTAGCTCTTAACAAAAAAGTTTAAAAAGTAAAAATAAAATAGATTAAGAATAGAAAAAGCTTACAGAGTCAGGAAATAAAGAAAGGAAATAGTTTTGTGCAGCTGTCCAACATATTTACGTTTCAAGCTAAATGTTTTTATAGAAGATGGGTTTAAAAAGGCTAAAAACAATTTAAAAGTTTATAAAGTAAAAAAAGCTATAGTAAGCTAAGGTTAATTTATTATTTAGGGAAGAAAAATATTCTTTTTAACAATTTAGTGTAGCCCAAGTGTCTAGTGTTTATAAAGTCTGCAGTTGAGTCTAGTGATTTCCCAGGCCTTCACATTCATGCCCCACCCTCCCTATTCACCCAGTCTCACCTCAAGCAACTTTTTTGTTGTTGTTTCCCTGGATGAAAAAAGTCGTCAAAGGGAAACATTTGGCTGATGTGGAAGGGGTGAAACAAAAACCGGCAGCAACTAAAAGTCACTCACTGATTCACAACCCACATTTTTCAGTCCTGCAGGCTTCATTCATGCTACGGGCCCAATTCAGGTGAACTACTCTTAAGTTCTGTACTGGCAGTCCACAACCTTTTTGGCATCAGGAACTAGTTTCGTGGGAGACAATTTTTCCTTGGACCAGGGGTGTGGATGGTCTTGGGATGATTCAAGTGCATTATATTTATTGTACACTGTAATCATTTCTGCTACGATTTCATTGCAATATGTAATGAATAATCATACAGCTCACCATTAAAAAAAGAGGCGCAGATGGAAGTGGTAAATAAAATAACGGGTGGGCCATGCACAGACTAAAATAAGTGTTGGATTCCGACTTAAAACCTGCCACCAGATGCAGCGGTACAAATGAAGCACATCAACTCACTTGCCACTCACAGGTAGGGTTTTGATACGAGTCTGCAAGCCCTTGATTTATTATGGTCTCTGTGCGGGCAAGCCACACTGCTAATGTAAATCTATATTTGCAGCCATTCCTCAGCTCTGCCTCAGATCATCAGGCTTTAGATTCTCATAAGGAGCTCGCAACCTAGATCCCTCATGTGTGCAATTCACAATAGGGTTTACACTCTTATGAGAATCTAATGCCGCCGCCGATCTGACAGAAAGCAGAGCTCAGGCGGTCGTGCAAGTGATGGGGAGAGGCTGTAGATAGTGATGAAACTTTGCTCTTTCACCCGCCACTCACCTCTTGCTGTGTGACCCAGTTCCTAACAGGCCCCAGATCGTTACCAGGGGGTTAGGAATCCCTGTTTTATACCATAAATTAATGTGCCTTTTTATGTTTAGATACATAAATACCATTGTGTTATAAGTGCCTACAGTATTCACGTACAGTAGCATGCTGCACAGATGTGTAGCCCAGGAGCAATAGGCTAGATGTGTAGTAGGTGGGACCATCTTCTATAAGTCATTCTATGGTGTTCCCACAATGATGAAGTCAACCAATGATGCATTTCTCAGAATATATCTCCATCATTAAGCAACACATGACTATATACAGATACACTAGGGGGACCCAAAAAACTGGAAATGGTTTTTGGAGGGCAGGCCCCTTGTAGTACAGGCTTCCCCTGCTAGGTAAGTGTTCTAGGAACCTATTGGCATCAGTGTACCAGCTAATGTTGTGAGAGGCTGCATTTGGCTTCAGTGAAATTTTTTTGAGCTCTTTCATCACATTTTATGATGAATGATTAATGAGCACACCTGCCCAAATCATACTGGGTGTTCAGCAGTTTTTGACCAAAAACGGTATGACCCCCATGCCCCACCCTCCCTATTCACCCAATCTCACCCCCAAGTGACTTTTTTGTGTTTCTCTGGATGAAAAAAGTCCTCAAAGGGAAACGTTTTGCTGATGTGGAAGAGGTGGGACAAAAAACGGCAGAAACTAAGAGACATCAAAATCAACAAGTTCAAAAATTGTTCTGTGCAATGGAAAAAGCATCTCGGTAGGTGTATTGCATCAAACGGAGAATACTTTGAAGGTGACTGAAGTTTAAACATGTAAGAATAAATACACAATTTTTAATAAGCAAATTCCAGTTTTTTGGGTCCCCCCTCATATAAATACACATATGAAGAGATTTGCTATAGAAATTGGCTCACATGAATACAGAGGCCAAGAAGTCCGAAGTCCCATGCTCTGTCATCTGTGAGCTGGAAAAATCAGGAAATCCAATGGTGTGATTTTGTCTGCATCTGAGGGCCAGAGAACGAAGTGCTCCGAAGTCCAAGAGCAGGAAAAAATAGATGTCCCCGGTCAAGAAGAGAGCGCATACTCATACTTCCTTGGCCCCTTTGTTCTTTCCGGGTCCTCAAATGGTTGGATGATGCCTTTTCATATTGGTGAGGGCAGATCTTCTTTATTTAGTCTACCAATTCAAATGCGACTCTCTTCTGGAAACACCTTCACAGACACATCCAGAAATCACGTTTACCAGGTATCTGGGCATCCCTTAACCCAGTCAAATGGACACATGGAGTTAGCCACTTCAGGTCCTCCCCTTGTCAACCTGGCATCCATGCACATCTCCTTAGACTATGTTTAATCTCTAAATAGAGACAATAAGAAGATTTCTATTCTGCCTAATACAATACAACTACCCTGCATACAATTGAAAACTAATTCTTTCCCCAGAAGTTGAGGTGAAGTCCTTGAGTGATGTTTACACTTCTCCTGATATCCCATAAGATAAGTACCATGACGTAAAGTTAATACTGCCTAAATACTGATATAAGTCATTACATCTTACGTGATGGGATAAGGAAATAAGAGAAGAAAGAAAACAAATTTGGTTAGTATATGTATATATACATGCAAACATAAATAACAAAATAAAGAAGAAATACCCATGACAATGACCGTCCTCATCTCTGTAACTGGTCATAAGGTTGTAGTTGGTATTGATAACTACCTTCTTCTGCTACCTACTGCTTAGTCCCTCTGCCCTTAGCAAGCACTTCAGCTGGTCATGTTTTTTACCGATGAGGTGACCCAAAACCTACCTTCATTCCTGAAAGGTATGGGCCATTAGTGGTCCTGCCTGAGCTGTGTTTTTGGTTTCCTAGTGACTTTCATCATAGAGCATAGTAGTACTAAGGAGACACCCTAAGAGACGCCCGCATTCAGACACACTCTTCATTACCTTAATTGTGCAGTGGAAGTCCCATTCCCCCCAGGTAGTTGGGATCAATCACCTTGGCCCTCCTGGAGCCCAAAGTGGCGAGGGGCAGTCTGACTTCCAGTGCAGTGGAATAATTGCCCCGTCTCCTGATTGAAGCATTTCTTCCTCTAGAACTAAGACCTCTAGGCCAGCAGAAGACAAAATTGCAAGAACAAGAAATGAAAGTTTTGCTAGTTGTCACTAGTGGTACCATGAGTGGTACCTGCCTCATTTCCACCCCTCGATGCCTGGACCCATGAATCCTGGCTGTGGGAGAAGCACAGCCACACATTGGTCAATGATTTAGAGCATACGTGGCCTTCTAGAGAGACTTGCCCCAGCCTTGCAAGGTATTTCCTTCTAGTCGGTGCCGTAGTTGAGTCTTCAGAAGGCCGTTCCAGCCTTCTATTAAGTTAGCTGCTTCAGGATGGTGAGGAACATGTTGAGACCAGTGACTCCTTCAAGCCTTCATTCTCTAAGATCCATCCGTGGTGGATTGCCATAAGCACAACCAGGTGGGGACACCTGAATCGGGCCCGTAGCATGAATGGAGCCTGCAGGACTGGACTGTGAATCAGTGACTGACTTTTAGTTGCTGCCGGTTTTTTGTTTGTTTGTTTGTTTGTTTCATCTCTTCCACATCAGCCAAATGTTTCCCTTTGAGGGTTTTTTCATCCAGGGAAACAAAATGAGGCAGCAGGAGAGTCGAATGGGGATGTGGTGGGAATCACCACTTCAAGTCCTTGGTGGCACCCATCTCTGCAGTCCCTCTGGGGAGGAGGTATTGTTTGTGATTTACAGGTCACCGTTATTCTAGGGTTCACCTTCTGCAGTTTAAGTCACCCATGGTACAGCGTAAGATATTTTGAGAGAGAGAAAGAAGCTATAGTCACATAACCTTTATTGCAGTATATTGCAATAATTGTTCTATGTGATCAGTAGTTATTGTTGTTAACATGTTGCAGTGTCTAATTGGCAAATTAAACTTTACCATTGGCATGCGTGTATAGAAAGAACCATAGTATACAAGGGGGAACCCCCAAACCCCGTAATTTATTTATTAAAAATTGTGCATTTATTCTCACATATTTAAACTTCAGTCACCTTCAGAGTACCCTCCGTTTGACTCAATATACCTATCGAGATGCTTTTCCCACTGTTCAGAACAGTTTTTGAACTCGTCGATTTGGATGCCTTTTAGTGCTTCTGCCATTGTTTGTTTCACCTATTCCACATCAGCAAAATATTTCCCTTTGAGGACTCTTTTCATCTGGGGAAACAAAAAAAGTCCCTCGGGGTGAGATCATGTGACTAGGGAGGGTGGGGAAGGGGGGTCATGCCGGTTTTGGTCAAAAACTGCTGAATACTCACTGTCGTGTGGACAGGTGTGCTCGTAAATCACCTATCACAAAATGGGCAAACACATGAAAAGAATCCCCCCTAAAAATTCACTGAAGCTGCACACAGTCTCTTACAACAACGCCAGGTAGCACACTGATGCTAATGGATTCCTAGTACAGGGGGATGCCTGTACTACAAGGGGTCCACCCTCCAAAAAATAATTCCTGCTTTGGGGTCCCCCTCATATATAGGGTTGGGTGCTGTCAGTAGTTTCAGGCGTCCACTGGGGATCTTAGAACATACCCCCTGCAGGTAAAGGGGGACTCCAGTACTAGTTTCCTAGGTAGAGGCAGTTCTGATGGCTTTTGCATGTTATTTCTCACACCACATAACAGGGAACAGTGTGTGCATGCTCCTGTGCATGTCTGTTCCAGTCACGTCTTCTTGAAGTGGGGAGCTCACTACAGGATGGGTTCCAGAACCTGCTGGACCCACTGTGATGTGGACCTGAGTTAAAGCCCCATTGGTCACTGACTTCCACAAGCCCCTGCTCTGGCTGGAGGGCCACAGTGACCTTTTCAACCTCCTAGAATCAGTGTCAGTTCAGAGCAAGTGTCCAGTAGCCCCTGAAAAGTCTGTTTATTTCCTTCTTCTAAATGCACAGTCTTCCTGGTAAAAGGAAAGGCAGATCTCTTTGGGAAAGCCTAGTGGAAAGATTAAGAGCACAAATTTTTGGCAGTGCTCCAGGGTCCTTTCTCAGGGTGACACTGCTTTCTCTTTATTCAAGAGGTTCTGAGTCTGTAAACTGGCTCAAGTCTGCTTGAAGGGCCACGACTTGAATTTTATGATTCAAGTTAGACTTTTTAAAGAGAGAGAGTGACGGAGTCTTGCTATGTTCCCCAGGTTAGACTCTTCATGGGTGTGATCATAGTTCACTGTAGCCTCAAATTTCTGGGCTCAAGCGATCCCCTTACCTCAGTTTCCCAAGTCACTGGCACTACAGGTAGGCACCACCACTCCCAGCTTCAAGTTAGATTTCTTTTTTCTCTTGACCTAGGACTTTTTTCTTGTGCAGATCAAATACGAACACAGTAGGCTTCCTAGCTAGGTCTGACCTACAGAGAAGGGCAACCACGAAGCTCTTCGAGGATGCTGGGGCTCCCCTCACAAATGTGGTGATCAAAGTATTGATGACAGGTCTGCCTTCTGGACCCTCCCAGGGTGGATGAGAAGGTCTTAAATGACAAATTCACTCTAACACGTCACCTCCCCAAGCCTTTGAGGCCCATCTACACTAAACCAGATTGGATGATTCCATTTGCTCACTTCTGATCCATGTTCGGCTAACCAGTCAAACTGAGCCCTTTCTAATTCCTTGAGCTGTAACAGTAAATCCAGAGTCTCTGCTTAGTGAGCTCCTACCAATAAATTCCACACCTTAATATCAATTCTCACCCATGTTCCCTGGATTTCTGCTTGTCTAAGTTAGAAGACCCAATTAGTACTTTGGAGCGTAATACATCTCCTTAGGGGTTGCCCTTTGTACCTTACTTCCAGGGGCTTGCTGGGACTTGAGTCTAGAGCAAAGAGGGGGGATGGCGGGAGCATGAGGAGAAGCAGCATTGCTTGACCACTGCCTCAGGGATGGCCATTCCTGTTTCCTTAGAAAGGGTTAAACCCCTCAGCTGGAGGTGGAAAGGCTAGACTACCGCGGGTAGGGAGGCTTTTCGCACTGAGGATGTGGAGGCCACTTTTGTGTGTGGCGGGGGGAGACATCTTCCAGTGGCAAAGAATAAGCATCAGAATTTAGGGGCTCCTTGTCCCTAGTGTCCTCAGGGTCTTCCCACGCAACCCTACCCAAACTTACAGGACTCAGTTCCTTCCCGGTCCGTGCCCTCGCCCTGACAACACTCACCCTGTGAGGCTCAGAGTTCCACTTCTGCTGTAACTCATCCAATTGCAGGATGAGGTCCTGAGTTTGATTTTCAGAAACTTCAGCCCTGCAGCCATAAGAGAGATGAATCTCCTCAGGGCACACTTAGAATCTCTTAGGTCACTTTTGCATCTCTGAGCTGGAAATTTGAATTCCTGAACTCATCCTTTTGTTCACTTTGTCCAGCGACATTAGGAGCAACCAGGCAATGTCATTGCATTCCTTAGTTTTCAAAACTGGTTAAAACACCATACACAGAGTCACTTAGCTCCTTGTTTTTTATAAGTGGTTAATTAGAGGGATCCAATGCAGATATGTTGTGCAACTTTACAACTAGTTTATACATGAACTATCAGTGTTCTCTTCACTACTGGAAAGAGTTAGTGTCTCTAAGTACAGCTGTAGAAACCACAGAACCAATTCAGAAAATTTATCCTTAAAATTCTGTTTCTCAGCCGGACTCGGTGGCTCAGCCTGTAATCCCGTGCCTTGGGAGGCTGAGGTGAGTGGATTGCCTGAGCCTGCAGGTTCAAGACCCACCTGGGCAACTTGGCGAGACCTCATCTCTACAATAAATCAAAAATTAGCCGGGCGTGGTAGCGCGCACCTGTAGTTCCAGCTACTTGGAAGGCTGAGGTGGAAGGATAGCCAGAGCCCAGCAGGTTGAGGCTGCAGTGGCCGGGAGTAGCCACTGCACTCCAGTCTGGGCGACAGAGTGAGATTCCAATTCAAAAAAAAAAAAATTCTGTTTCTCTAAAACCATTTTCTTGGTTCCAAAATATGTAGTTGTATTGAACCCTAGTTAGGATTCTTCAGAGAAACAAAACCAATAGTAGATAGATTAGATGATAGATAGATAGATAGATAGATAGATAGATAGATAGATAGATAATAGGAATTGACTTATGTTGTTTTGGGGGCCAAGAAGTCCCATGGTCTGTCACCTGTAAACTGGAAAACCAAGAAAGTCAGCAGTGTTAATTCAGTCTGAGTCCAAAGACCAGAGAACAGAAGCATCAGCATTCAAATACCAGAAGATGGATGTCTCAGCTCAAGAAGGAAGTCAATTCATCCTTCCTCAACCTTTTTGTTCTATTTAGACCCTTAACAACTTGAATGGTGTCCACCCACACCGGGGAAAGTAAATCTTTGCTCAGAGCTCACTGATTCAAATGCTAATCTCCTCTGCAAAAACCCTCACACACACATAGCCAGAAAGAGTGTTTCACCAGCTATCTGGGCAGCCCCTAGCCCAGTCAAGATGACACATAAAATTTAATCCATCACAAGCAAGAAAGACAGTGTGTGAGGCGAGATGTGCGTCTGTGAATGGGAGCTTGGTAGGCCCTTGCGTGAATACGCAGGCACCTGGATGAAAGTGCATGGAGACTGCTGATGGCAAAATTCAACCCAAGCAACTCACAGGGAGGGAGTGAATCAGATGTCCCATCTCTTGAGCTTGGCGACATTTCATGATCCAGAACACCCAAAGACTCTCAGAGTCGGATGTGTTATTAAAAAGCTAAATTTCTAAAAATGAGGGGGTTTTTTGGTTTTGTTTGTTTGTTTGTTAGCAGAAATAAACACTTTACACTCAGAGTTGTCTGTTTTGGGGGGTCCTGGGCTGTAAATTTGGAATCAAACTGATCACTGGGGGAATGGATGGAAACGGTGGGTGTCTGAAGCCTGGGGACCACCCTCAGCAGCAGAGGGGTCTCCAACACCAAAGCCCTTGCTCCCATTCCCTGGAGAAGAATGACGATGTCATGCCTGTGTATTTGCTGATAGTCGATCGACTCTGCTGAAACGAAGAAGGGGTTGCTTGTTTATTTGTTTTTGTTTTTGGCAAGAGGCCCATGGTTCAGCATGCACTGGGTTCATCTGGAAAACACAGAAAGGGGTGAGTCGCTTCCCTGTTCCTCACCAAGAAAAGTAATTAGAATGCAAGGTCATCTCCATGTAATGCATTATGACTTTAATATCAGTGCCCTCCTATTACACATTCGAAGCAGTGAGGAAATATTAGTTAAATTATCACAGATGAATGGGATCAGTTTCCTCTAGGATAAAATGTGATAAATGGGTTTTAATAAATGGAGGAGAATTATATGCATCATATTCTTTGTTCCTGTCAATTTTATTTAGAGTAAAATGCCATTGCAATAATTAGTTGGTTTTTACCATGTTCATTAAAAGCTTTTCTAATGACCACTTGGAGGAATAAGTAAAATTAATTTCTTTCTTGAACATCGGAGGAATTCATCAAACAAACAAAAAGCCAACTCCAGGGTCTGTATGAGAGAGGGCAGGGCTGGTGGTTTGATGTGCTTGGCTGTGGGGACAGCGTTTTCCTGCCATCTGTCATCGGCATTGAGACACCAGGGCATTCCCAAGAGGTATGCTGGTGGAAGGAAATGCAGGACCCAGGAGGAAGCCCTCTCTGGTCTTCTCAGGAGCTATTGAGCTGTGACTCCAAGACCTCCTCCTCCAGGCAGTCTTCCTTGACTACTTCAACCTTAAGGTTCTATCCCGCCTGGCCCACTTGCCTGAACTATGGCCCCCCCAGGTCCTCTCCCTGCCTGCGGCCCCTCGGGGTCCAGGCCAGGGCTCAGCACTCAGGAGGAGTCTCCTTTTGGGAAGGGTTTCTCAAGCCTCCTGGCCACAACCTCCTGTGTGACCAGCCCCTGCCACACTCAGCCGAGCTCAGTCTTTGTCCAGCACGTGTCCGGCCTGTGAGCACACGCTGCCCCTGTTGAGGCCAGGGACAGTGGTGGCACAAAGGGAATAGGATGGCCTCACAGGGAGATCATGCCTGGGCCTGTGTTGGATGCCAGGAGCAGTCACCAGCAGGCAGTGTGGCCAGAGGGGCGGCCTGAGGAGTTGTGTGGCATTTGTGCTCCTGACCCCGTAGATCAGGGAGAGATGGTGCCACTACCTGGGGCCGCTCAGTGGGAGGGAGAGACACTGACAGGGCTCGGCTGGAGGTGGAGCCACAGTCCTCGCCCCTCCCGGGCCAGGGGTGGCAGGGGCATCCCCGGGACCTGGGAACCTTCATGAGCCATAGGGCAAGCCCAGAAACCTGCTTCATAAGCACACCCACCCACCCCACCTGCATCGACCTCCTCACACGTATCACACACACACCAGCACACGCACACAGATACCATGCGGGCCATACAATGTACACACCCAGCCATCGCACACACTCCGCACAACCAAACCAGCACACCATGCATACCACGCAATGTACACAGTCAACCATCTCAAGCACACACTCAGCACACACCTAGTGCACACACAGACATCATGTGTGCCATACTGTGTACGCACTCGACCATCACACACACTCATCACAGGCACACCAGCACATGCACACAGACACTACGGGTGCCATACAGTGTGCATACTCTACCATCACACATATATTCAGCACATACATCAGTAAGCGCACAGCCACCACATGTGTCATGCCATGTATGCACTCAACTCTCACACACACACTCAGCACACCCACCAGCACACTCACACAGGTACCACGCTTACCACATCATGCACACACACAACCATCTCTCACAGACTCAGCACACACACACACCCTCAGAGACCACACATGCCATACTGTATAAACACTCAACCATCACACACACCCAAGCACGCAAACACAAAACCACCACACACACAGACCCATGGCACATACACCAACATATGCACACACAGACCCACATACCACGCATACTATACTGTATGCATACTCAGCCATCACATACACACACAGCCACACACACACACAGACTCATGGCACACACACCAGCACATGCACATACACACACTCATACACCAGGCGTGCCACTCCATGCGCTCACCCAGGCATCTCACACACATACCCCCC
>CAUYQG010073711.1:0-24167 GCA_963574415.1 Tarsius wallacei
TAATTTTTTGATTTATTGTAGAGATGAGGTCTCGCCAAGTTGCCCAGGCAGTTCTCGAACCTGCGGGCTCAGGCAATCCCCTCACCTCAGCCTCCCAAAGGCATGGGATTACAGGCTGAGCCACTGAGCCCGGCTTTTTAAAAAAATCTAGCTTGCTATTCTGTGTCTTTTCAGTGGTGCAGTTAGTGCATTCACGTTCAGGCTAATTATTGAAATGGGATTGTTTATCCCCATCATGAGGTTCTTATAAAATTTGTTCTTTGTTTGGCTGTTATCTTTTAGCTTTGGGGTTGATAGATGTGTGTGTTTTCAAGTATACAGTTGTGATGTATCCTCTGTTAATTCTCTGTTCTGCTGTTCTCTTGGCAAGTGTGTGGTCATTCTCTTTTCTTTCTTTCTTCTGTGTTTAATACCTTTTAAAGCATCTCCTGTAGAGCTGGTCTGGAAGTTGCATACTCTCTTAGGGGTTGGCTGTCTGGGAAGGATTATAATTCTCCATCACTGATGAAGCTAAACTTGGCTGAGTGTGAAATTCTTGATTGAAATTGTTTATCTTTGAGGACTTTGAATATTGTACTCCAGTACCTTCTAGTTTGTAGTGTTTCTGCCAATATGTCCACTGATATTCTGATTGGTTTTCCCCAGTGGGTAGTCTGACCTTTCTCTCTTGATGTCTTTAGGATTTTCTCTTTTGTGCCTACTTTGTGTAGGCAAATTACTGTGTATCTATGATTTGGTCTTCTCGTTTGATGTCTTGCGAGGGTTCTCTGTATCTGTTGTGTTTGAGTGATCACATCTCTGGTGAGATGGGGAAATTTTCTTGGATAACCTCCTGGAAAACTTGCTCCAAGGTGTTCTCTATTTCCCTTTCTTCTTCTGGGATACCAATTAAGCATAGGTTAGAACTCTTTATTTACATCTCTTGTAGGCTTTGTTCTTTCTTTCTGAGTTTTCTTTCTATGTTTTTTATAGGTCAGGTTGATTCCATGTTTTGGTCTTCAAGTTCTAAGAATCTTTCTTCTGTGGATTAATTCTGCTTTCCATCCTTATCATCTTGTTATTTATTTTCTGGATGATTTTTTTTATGGCTAAAATCTCTGTTATAAGTTCTTTCAGTGCTATATTTTGTCTTTCTTGAGTCTTATTCACTCTTTCTATTCATTCCCTATTCTCAGTTGTATTCTGGGACCAGTCATTGGTGACTTCCATTGTTTGGGCTCTGAGGTTTGATTTTCCAAGCAGTTTCTCTTTGGGAATTTTTTTGTGTTCTCCTGTTGGTTTTTCCTTTTTTGTGACAGATCTCTTTCTTTTCTCTTTAGTTTCATTATTCAGTGGCAGTGAGAGAGGCTTTTACTTCTGATGTTTGTTAAGTCCTCTATTCTTCCCTAATCAGGGCTCTGAATTTGTTCTATTTTGAAACAAGGCTGTGGGTGGGAAGCTTTGCTGTCTTTTTTAGTTTTGAGAGTCAAATAAGGTGAAGAATAGGGAGCTAGGATACAGAAACTACTTGCAAATCATAATGTTCACTGACTGTGGTAAGAGTTCCCTGTGACCAACTCCTCACCACCACTTTATACGATGATGCAATCGGTACATGTATGTACCACTTGATTCCAAGATACAGTAACAGCAATAAGGAAAACAGAGAAAAGTAGAATGAAATGAGACAGACAAAATTTTTTTAAAATAAAAAATAAAAAATAAAACACACAACAAGAAGTACAGAAACCAAAGAAACAATTAAACATATACATACACACCAAAACAAACTGAAATAACAACAAAGCAAAACAAAACAAAAAGCATCAACAAAAAGCAGTAAAAAGAAATACACACACATACTCAACCCAAAATGAAAGGAGAAAAAGAAAAAAGAAGAAAAAAAAGGAATGAAATCTAATCCTCACATATGTGTTCACATACACATTGAACTAAAAAAAGAGAAGAACAAAAAAGCAAAAACAAAAAAAACTAAAAGATGAACACTCATCCTTCACATACACACATAAACAGAAAACAAAAAATGAAAGAAGAAAGAGGTAAAAAAAAAAAGGGGTTGGGGAATGCAGATGGAACCCTCACATACACATTCATGCACAGAGAAAAAATATTTTAAAAAAGAAAAATCTGCCTCTTGTGGCAGGTTCTGTAATCGTTCCTCTCAGTTGCCCCTTTGCTCTCTCCTGCAGAACTTTGGTCTCATTCACAATCTCCCCAGTGTCCCACCCAGGGAAGAGGAAGGGGGCGGTGGGGGTGAGTGGGAGTGGGAGGGTCTTCAGTCCTCCCACTCCCACTCTAGTAGATTCAGGGGATCCCCTTTAGTGGGGAGGTGTAGGATTGTCTCTTCCCCAGGTTCTTGTGGGGGGTGTCCCAACAGGCTTATCCTGGAGTGGAGTCCTCCTATTACAGCTGACATCCAGGCTCCACCTGGGTTTGTCAGTCTAAGTCATGCCCCAGCCTTGTGGGTCTGATGTACAGAGGATTGCAGGGAAGGAGAGGGTTGGGTCAGCCCCAGACTCACCACTGATCTCTTTGAAGGTCTTTCTCATCCTTTTCTGGCCAAACCCTTGTCCCACAGCTGAATCAAGGTAGGGGGTTGGGCGCCTGAGATTCAGCATGCATCCTGTCCCTCCAGAGTTTGTGCTTTTGGGATATTCCCTCTGGGTCATGATCAACCCCTGAGTCGTTAATTCACCAGTCACAGAGATTGGGTTGGGTTTGTCGCTCTGTGGTGAGCAAGCCAGAGCACTTTCCTGCCCAGTTTTCAAGATGGTGGCAGGGTGCCTCTTTCATCTCCAGTGGGGCTCTGCCTCTAGGCTCGCTATGCTCCCTCCACAGTCTTTGCTACCAAAGTCCAGCCAGGAGCTGCAGTGGTGAGGTAGAGCCTGGAGCCACCAGTCTCTCCTGAAAACTTCTTCCTGGAAAGGGCTTTGTTGATCTTTTAAAATTTGGCTCTCAGCTTCTGCTTCTCAGGAAGTGCTTGGGACCAAGCTGTGGCACCAGCCACTTAACCAAGAGAACCCTGGCCACTTGTTCCTGAGTCCCTACTCACTCAGCCATTCACACATCCACTTCACACGCAAAATTTCCCTTACTCTTACTCACTCACACTGGGACCTGTGTAGTCCGACTGGCTCCACTGCCATCATAACATTAACACCCACTTCATAACATTAATTTGATTGGTAAAAATGTATTAAAAACTTAGAAACATCCTGGCATAAAGTAAGTTCATGGTAAATATTATAGCTGAATACTAGCTACTTTTGTTAACTATTGCTATTGGTATCATCTTTCTTCCTGGGTTGCTAACATGGGAAAATATGGATCTATGGCTGCAAAGCCCTTCTTAAACATTGCATAAGGAATGTCAGAAGAAAAAGTGAAGCCAAGCAAAAAAAAATTTTTAGGAATGAAGAAAAAGATGGTAGCCAAGGAATACTACTCGTATCTGTAGGTACAGCCATGCCTTAAAGCCAAGATACACTACTGGAATTCCCAAATATATAAGCCAATACATTTCCTTTAAAAAATTAGTGTAAGCTGACATTTTTGTTATTTTCAATCAAACAATATAGAATAATCTTTTCACTATATCACGTAGCCATCAAAGTGAGCAATTCCCTGGCTAAAATGATTAATTTCTCTCTCTCTCTCTCTCTCTCTCTGTTTCTCAGCACACATGAGCAGCATTTTGGAGGGGGGGGTGAATTATTCAGATAATTTCTTAATTAAATGCTTGACTCTGCCTGCATAGCTATAATGAATTAAGAATGAAAACGATGCTAAGATAGAAGAAAATTTGAAATCATTACCATTGTTCCACCTAATTAGGAGACCCCGAATAAACAATGAAGGATCCTCGGTTACTGTCATCATAATGACTTGATATTCTAGATGGTCACATTCAGTGTAAACAAAGGAAACAAGAGCTTTTTTGCAAACATACATGTACGGGAGTAAGAAAGATGAATATTTGCAAGTCTTAATATCTCTAATTTAAGCATGAGAATGTATGTGGTCTTTGGGCATACAATTGTGATTTGTGGCTTCTGCATATTACATAACTTGGAACATTAGACAACTAAAGATAAACCTTCATCTCTCTTTTGGTTATTTGAAAATTTCAAAACAAATTAAGCTAAAGTAAGCTATGTTGAGGAACTTCATAAGTGAATAATTTTTTTAGTAATTACTATACTTAAGTTTGAACTTATGTTGAATTTATGTCCATTGGAGTTTAAAAATTGTCATTAAGTTATTTTTAAGTTAGCAATACATTTGCTTCAATTAGCATTCACATACTTTATTAATATTTTGTTCAAACTTAATTTTATCAAGTAAAGAAATGAAAGATCTTTAGCAAAAGTTTTATTCTGTACCTTTTCTTGATAATAATATTTTATTCAACATACATAGTCATATAATGCCAAATATTTCTTCTCCAAGCATATAATACTTGGATGTAGCCTCTAATAACCAATACTTAATATAATTTCTGATAATGATCTGTAATAGTTTATATTATAAAAACCTAAAAATTCTCAGAAAATATCAGTTAGCTAAATTTTCCCCCAAATTACAAAGGGTTTGAAAGTCAGCATGGACATACCATGAAGTAAATAACTATTTTCCCAGCAATACCTATTTTATTGTTTAAATATATTTTTTAATTATCTATAAAAACAAACGCAGAAATATGCATCTGACTAGTATAGCTTGAGAGGTATTATGAAATATCACCTTAAATTAATCTTTCATATAGAAATCAGCATGAAGATTATTTCAAATTGTTTCTTAAAAACTCATCTGAATTTAGCTTGTGGATTCCAGGTTAATACATTTCCTAAAACATCTGGGTGATTTTATTATTCATTTTGTTCCCCATTGAAGAATCTCTCCATTTCATGTTATTTTTTCTCATTTTTTTCCCGAGGTTGGTTTTCTCTCTATTTCTCTCTCCCTATATCATTTTCTCTCAAGACAGTTCGTGGCATGTAAAGATGGGATTTAACTATTAGTACAATCTTGCCTTTGCATGGCCCTCTTTCCCCTAAGGAACTGGCTTTTCTTTGAAATTGGCATTAGATCTGGCAGGGCTTCTGTAGTTTCACATTACTGCTAGCCCAATAGAGAAAAATGAAGCCAAGAAATTTGATCAGGTTATCCTAGGGCAAAAGAAAAGGTTGGTTTGTGGAAATGCTTAATTTCCATGATTCAGCAGGGATTTACTAGCCTGATTCTCCAGAGGAAATCAGAATCTGGTTTTCCATTTATTCATCCAGCTTTTCCAAATTACCATCTCTAGTGGTTTTAAAGATAAGACCATGGAATGTATTCTAAATGTTAAACTCAATTTCTGATATGGGGTTATCTAAAAATATGGGTCAGAACAGCAAGTCCCTCTCCCACTGACCCCAAACCCCAACTACCACCACCAAACAATCTAGGTCTTTCTCAGGTCTTTAGTGGATTTCCTCAAGAAAAAAAATGTCTGAAGAAACTTAAATAAATGCTTTAGAGTTATGAACTATGTTAGTCAAAGGTCAAGAATCAAAGGCTAGGTTAATTGAGGGAGGACCTTCAGGAATCACATATTCTTTTATCTTTCTTTTTTCACATGTTGGACAATAGACTGTTTCATTAAGCAATAAGGAGAAAATAAATCTGACACCCATTCCTTGCATCATTAAACATAGGATAAACTAATATGCATAGGCTCTTGAATGCTTTTGCTGCACAAAGCCTTTGAAAATGATCAACATCCACTGCCCTGAATCCTCTGCTGTATTTTTTAAATGTTATATATCTGATGAGTAAGAAATTCAAGACTAGTTTAATTTTATAAAGGAACTAGATGTGTTATATCATTGTCCGTGATTTGTATGACCTTGTAATACACATTTGTAATATACATGTGGAAAATTGGAGGCAACATCTTTTTCTTTGTTTGCCCAGAACTGATTTAAATGTGTCACTCTCATTTCCTTATTGCAGAGAGAAGTAAGGAGCATGTCTTTTGAGACTTTAGCTTTGCATTTCACAGACTATAGAGGCAAATATAGGGGTGTCACACCAAATGCAAGTAAAGAAGAGGATACTAATTAAGAACCATCATTCAATGTCATTTTACATTAGATTAAGAAAAATCCATTAGAAGACTCCATCTTATTTTTCTTAAGAGGTCATAATCCAAGCTACTAACCTCATCAGAACAAACAGCCATAATCACTTTTTATCCACCTTACCACAGTTCAAGCTAAATTTAGGCCTCATTTGCCTTTTGCCAACATGCCTTCTATATGCGTTGTAAGCATTTCTGCATTTTGAAGAATTTACTAGGCCATATACATCTTTGCCCGTATGCATTTTTGTCAAACTAAGACAGTTCATTGGAAATGTAAAGCTTCTCTCTTTGTATCCGGAGATTAATTTTTTTCTATAGACTGCCTAGAATACACCTGGGAAAAATAAGTTTCATGAATTGAATCTTCAGTTCTTGCTAAGCTGCTATGAACACCATAGGAAAAGTAAGATTCAAACTGTATGCCTGCAAATATAGTTCTGACATTTCAGCTAAATCGGTTTGGACAACCATTTTGAATTTTTTTGTTGCTTCATTGATCATAAAATTAGTTTCATCAAAGCCAATCTCTTATGTACATTGGTGCTGCTGCATGTGTAACTTCCTTCTGAACTTTGGAAATATATTATTAATTAATGATCTAGACTTAATAGTAATATTGATTTAGAAGCAATGCTGTTTCTATATAAATAAGGTAAATTTCAAAGTACAAATAACCAACAGGATAATTCAGAAAGGAAAATTGTTTGAATCTTTTATAATTTTGCACTAAAATTGATTGTTTCTGAATTACTTGTATGACCTCAGTAATCCACTTCAGTTAGAGTAGATATGGTTTAAGTCATGCCATTAAAATAGAGTCATGATTTTTAAAATGAATAAATGCACAATCAATGTTTTGAGTACTTTGTTAAGATAACATTCAGTTTCCAATTTCTTCATACATATATATATATAATTTTTTAATATGCAAACAAGTAATTTTATAATTGGCAGCTATAAGTGCTTTAAAAGATCTATTCATACTGTAAAAAGAAAAAAAAATGAGGCCATATTTTAAAACCATATGATTCTGACACTCTAGGTAAGAGGAGAGAAATAATCAGGAGTGAAAGTATAACAACTTAACTCTGAGTAATTTTTCCTTTTTTTCTTTTTAAAATAAATGGTTATCTATCATAATACATAAAAATTATGATCTGCTTGGTTACAGTTGATAATAGTCATCATTTTTTCATTTTATTTGCACATACATTTTGTGTAGTATAGTCTTACCTCAGTGTCCTTGAGGAATTGGTTCCAGGACCTTACCTGGATACCAAAATCCAACAATCAAGTCCCTCATATAAAATGGTGTAATATTTGCATACAGCCTATGCACATTCTTCTGTATACTTTAAATCACCTCTACATTAGTTATCATGCACAATACAAAGTAAATGCTATGTAAATAATTGTTACACTGTATTGTTTAGGGAATCGTGATTTTTTTTAAAAAAGGCTGTGCATGTTCAATACAGACATCATTTTTTGAATAGGCCTATACATGGTTCTGCATCCATGGATGCATTCATGGACTCAACAAATATGGAAGATCAATTGTGTAGATATATGTAGCACACCCTATGTAGCAACCATTGTATGTGTTACAAAGATGACTAAGACATGCCCCCCCACCCGAGTGAAAATGAACTGTAGGCCAACACAATGGCAGAAACTAAAAGGACCTTGCATCACATGCCATTTGTCGGCAGGCAGTAGAGAATATGCACTTTTGTTTTGCACCATAGCTTTGATTACATTCTCAGAAGATCATGAGATGTTCAGTTAGAAAAGGCTTTTGTATAAATATGCAGAGATACTATACTGTGTGTTTTAAAGTACTTGAATGAGAGCAGACAGACTCAACTTGAAATGTCTTATTCAAAGTCACACAGTAAGTTTTCAGTAACAGAGTACTCAGTAGCAGCCACTTTGTGTAACCTTGAATAAGGCACTCAAACTCTCTAAGATTTATATATATATCTTAAAATTGGAGAAAATATATGTGGATATTAAGAATGAATGTGGGGATTAAATGAGATAATGCGTCAAGCATTTAGCACAGTATCTAATATAATAATTATTACAGTAATAATAATGCAGAAGAATGTGAAATTTGTACAAATGAAACTCAGGTTGTCACGGAAGTTCCATGGGGAATTTCTGTGGAATGCATTTGGAAATCAGAAAGATTCTAGTGAAGAATTGAAGAGTATATGGTTAAAAACAGAACACGATGACAGCACAGAATTTCCAGGAGCAAGGAATGGAAAAATTAAATGCTGAGTGTTAGGAAAACAAGGTGTGATTTGGGGGAAATAAATATACAGCAATATGTTGCTTGATGAAGGGGAAACATTCTGAGCAGTGCCTCCTTAGGCTATTTCATCATTTTGTGAACAACACAGTGTACACACACAAACCTAGATTATAGAGTCCAGTCCACACCTAAGCTATATAGTACAGCCTATTGCTCCTAGACTACAAACCTGTACTGCATATGACTGTACTGAGTACTATAGGCAATTGTAACACTATGGTAAGCTTTCTGTGTTTTGAAAAGTATCTAAACATAGAAAAGGTACAGTAGTAAAATCCAGTCCCATAATCTCATGAGATCATATATGTGGTTCTTTTGTTGACCAAAATGCTGTTATGTGGCTCATGACCTTAGCAGAATTTAAATGAAAGCAAATATTAAGATATAAGACTGGAAACACAGTTTGAAACACTCTTCCATGCTCTAGAATGACAGGCCTAAATGCATGGTATTTATTTCAAATCTATCCTTGTTAATTTTTGTGCAGCTAGTAAGATGAGCTGGAGATGTAGGAAAGTAGATATAGGAGAAAAAATTGGAAGACTGTTATTAAAGTCTTAACTAAAAGAAATTAGACCATGGATTAGGTGCCATTAGAAATAGGGATGAAGAGACAGAATGAAAGATAGTTCTAGAATAAACTTAATCAGACATGACAAATAAATACATGAGGCAATGCAGAAGAAAGCATCCAGAGTCAAATACTGGATGATTCTTGGTGCCTGTTATGGGATGATTATGTCCCCCACAAATTCATATGTTGAAGTCTTTACCCCTTGACCCCTAGTATCTCAGAATATGTCTGTTTTTGGAGTTAGGGTCATTAAAGAGGCGATTAAGTTAAAATGAGACCACTCAGGTGGGTCCTAACTCTTTTTTTTTTTTTTTTGAGTTGGAGTCTCGCTCTGTTGCCCAGGCTGGAGTGCAGTGGTACACCCACAGCCACCCCAGCATCGACCTGCTGGGCTCCAGCAACCCTTCCGCCTCAACCTTCCAAGTAGTAGGAACTATAGGCACGGGCTACCATGCTCAGTTAGTTTTTGATTTACTGTAGAGACGTGGTCTCGCCAAGTACCCCAGTCTGGTCTCTAACCCGCAGGCTTAGGCAATCCACTCACCTCGGCCTCCCAAAGTGCTGGGATTACAGACTGATCCACTGAGCCTGGCTGGGTCCTAATTCTGTATGACGGGTGTCCTTGTAAGAAGAGGTGGTTAGAACACAGACAACCACAGAGGAAAGATCATATAAGACACAGGCAGAAGACGTCTATCTACAAGTCAAGGAATGAGGACTTCAAAGAAACCAGCCTAGCAGACATCTTAATCTTGGACTTCCAGCCTCTAGAATTATGAGAAAATTAATTTCCGTTGTTTATATTTATTGTGTTGTTATGGCAAACTTAGCAAACCAATAGAGTGCCATTCAGAGAAATCAAGAAAATAGAAGCAAAACATATTTAGATAGACACAGATAATTAGTATAAGTATTAGAATGTTGATATGACTCAGACTTTGTAAATTAAAATCATAATTATCTCCTAATGGTCTGATGCTTATGTTATAAAGATTTAAAATATAATGCTATCATTTTATTTTGGGAAGAACATATGCTTTGTATACTATATTAGTGTAATAGACACTAGCTAACATAACAAAAACTTTTAGAAAATGTGCTCCTCCCCCAAATCTTAGTGGCTTCACAGAGTAAAAGTTCATTTCTTGTTTTATAAATTCACCATAAACCTTCCAGTTTGGATGTCGCATCTGTGAGTTAACTCAAAGAACTGCCCCTCTTTTCTTTCATAATGCTATTTTCCTTTTTGCTTCTAGCCACATGGATGGAAAGAGGGAAAACTTGAGGGACTGTTTTATGGCTATTCCTGGAAGTGACACACTTCTCATAATCTGCTGGCCAGAACTCAGTCACATGATTCTACCCAGATGCTAGGTATCCTGGGAAGTCTAGTTTAGCTATGTGCCCAGAAAAAGAGGAAAGTGGCATACTGATTTACTTTTAGTCTTGGCCTCATGGCCTACCAAAGTTTTAGTGTGCTAAGTTATATGAAATGGGGTAAGGGAAAGGAATAGCTAATTTGATGTAGGTTATATTTCTATCAAGGTAATTCTGAAGACCATCTAGACTTAGAAATTTATTCCTAATGATATAAATATTGTTTAGCAATCAGAAAGGTCCAGAATAGGCTTTGAGAAACATTTTCTATAAAGGAACAGAAGGTAAATATTTTAGACTTTGGGTGCCTTATGGTCTCTGTTGAAACCACTCAACCCCTCATTGTAGCACAAAAGCATCTAAAAACAATATGTAAACGAAAGAGCATTACTATCTTTCAATAAAACTTTATTTACAAAAACGAATGGCAGGCCAGATTTGGCCTACAGGCCGTGGTTTGCCAGCCCTTTTTCCAGCATATTAGGTAATTTGTTATTTTGCAAATATTGCAACCTTATGTTCAGCTAATTGTGCATGGGCAGACAGCCTAGCTGACTGCCAGTACCAACATCAAAACGTGGCTTTGCTGTGCTCTAATTCACCTGGTCAAAGCACATGAAATATCACTTGCAGAGAAAAAAAAAAAAAAAGAAAGAGAAAGTTGCTTTGTAGAAACTGGCCTTGAAATCAAAGATAACAACTTGAATTGATTATGAAAGTAAAAAGGAACTGACAAGCCTAGGAAAGTGGTGGAATATAGCTAGAAGACGTCATAGTTAATTTCTTTTACTTTGATTTGTCTTAGAGAAAGGGTTAATTTTTATTGCCTATAAAGATAACTGTCTCAGACTTTCTATTTCTTAAATATTGAGGGAACTTTTAATCAAAGTTGTTGTCAATTATCATCTCCACTTTGTCTTTCTGGCCAAACTTGTTTATACTGTAAATGCCTTTTCATGACATTGCTACCTCTTCTAGTTTTTCCAGTCTTCCATATTGTCCAATAAAGCATCGTAAATCAGACTGATCCAAGTCTGAGTCCCTCTTTCACTCTCTCAGCCTGTGACTCAGGCACTTCCCTTTGCTTCTCTCAATCTCCATTTCTTGAAATTTAGCATTAGCAAACTCACAGTTTGCTTTTGTATAGATTAAGTGAGTTAATCTATAAAGACCCCTAAACTCAGTTCTTGGAACCTGGTAAGAACTTGATAATAGTTTATTAATATAAATATTTCAATAATCCCATCCTCAATGCAATATGATTTTGAGAACCCCAATTGTACCAACATTTCTTTCACAAAAGTTAACAATGACTTTTTGCGGTTTGAGGTGGTGTAAAACCTTTTATGCATTTGATATTGTTAAACGCCACTTCTTTGACACACTTATTTGCTATAGTGTTCATGGCACCATACTCTGCTGTTTAACCCCTACCTTTGTAATACTCATTCATCACATATATGTTGGCTTTCCTTCTCTGACTCCTAAAATGCGATGGTAGATAGGACTTATTCCTTTGCCCCTTTGCTCCTCACAAACAGACTCTTGAAGACCCTTTCATTTCAGGGACTCTCAATAACCACTGAAAACACATCAGACGTAGTCCTTAGGCTCTATGTTTCAAGCTCCAACATTTGCAACTCTATTAATATCTGATGCTTCCATACATATATCTCACTCATGACAGAAAATGCTCCAAACCAAACTAATGACATTGTCAGAAACTTGACTGTCTTCCTTGCTTGCCACCATTGCTCCAGTTTCTTAGGCTTAACACTTTAAAGTCATTTTTTTTACTCTCCTGATTTTTCTTCTCCTCACACTTATTCACTTCTCAAATTCTGTATTTCCTCAAAACATCCTCCCTTCCCCATATCCTTTAGAAGGTCCTCAAAGCTCAGTGTCCTTCCAAATACCCAACCACCCCTACATTCATTCATTCAGTGATTATCAATGCCCTACTCTGGGCCAAGTAGTGGTCTTCACAATGAACAATACATGAAATATCAATCCACCGTGAGCTTTTCAGAATGTATATTCTCTTGGGGGAAAGGAGACATTGATCATGTGCACATGCTATGGAATCAAACAGACTTCTGTTAAAATATCAAATCTCTCACTAATTGTCATCTTAGACAATTGGCTTAGCCTTTCTGTGACTCATTTTCTCGTGTGTAATATGTGGATGGTAAGGGTACATATGTGATAGATATTTTATGAGTAAAAATTAGTTGGTGGTACATCTAAGCCTCTACATTGTGCCAAACATCTAATAATCCCTCAATTAATGTTAATGGCAAGTCTATGCATGATTGAGAGCCAAGATGAGTCATCTAGAGTTAAAGTGACTCAAGGAAACCAAGGTGAGTCATGACCTTTCTGGGGACAGTTTACTGAACAACACGACACAAAGACAAGTTTCATGTTTGTGAGTGGTGCTGGGTAAGACTGAATATGGTAGTTGATGGCCTTTAGAGGTCAAGACATGTGAACGTCCTACTGTTCGCAAGATGGAGACAGTTTAGATTTTTAGTAGAAAAGTAATTTAATGGGATCAGTTTTAAAACAATTTAAAATCTCACAGCAATCCCTTATTCCTTTATGCATGCTTTGCCTGAACTTTTAAAATGTTTCTTATTTATATATTGCATTGTCCCAAGTAGATTAAGAATGAAGTAGATCTTATTTCAAGGATTTTATATTTGGTACATAGGAGTTATTCAGCAAACACTTGATCATTTATTGAAATGCAACTTTTTTGATTTGAGCACATGAATTAGGAATTTTGGGATCACGTCATTTTATAAAGATGCATTCATTTTGTCACTTTATTCCACAGTTACATTCGGTACTATTAGACTGAAACTAATTTATTGTTAAAAATGCATGTGGCGTTTTGTTACAATGTCTACAGATACCAGCCAAGTCATCTCCACTGCTATAAAAGTCACTTCAAGTACAAAATCAACTGATTATGATTCTGAGGCACAATCTTCACAATGATTAGGAACTTGATTATTCTAGTAAACTGTGCTTAGGTATGAACATCACTATTGTTTTCTGCATTGTGAGAATAAATCACTTAATTTAAATAGAAACATCTTATTGGCTCTATTATGGTGTTTTTTAAAAAACAAATACAATGATTACAAAAGTCAAGAAAATTTTTAAAATAGGCCATATCTCAGAGTAAAATATGTTTTGTTCATAAATTGGCGAGCTACTATGCCAGCTTCATATTTACAGAGAGCAGTAATGAACTGTCTATTTGGAAGAATCATTGTGTAATGGCATTGACATGTCCAGAGAAGACAAATCAGCCTTAGGGAGTACATTTTACCTGGCTTGATTGTGTGCACCTGTAATAGGAAAGAAGTCTTTGTCTTTGGGCAGTTGAGTTGGCCTGGCAGGGTAGTGGATGATTCTGTTTGTGCTTTACAGCTCATAGCAGAATGTTCATTTCTATTCACTTCCAGAGTACCTTTCAAGCAGTACTGTTATCAGAGCTGCAATTGAGATGAGAGAGATCCTTATTATGCACCAATCTGAAAATCTCCACAGGACACCTGCCCATAAGTATTTGGCTGTTATGAAGGCAGTGAATATCTTCAACTTTAAATACAGAAGAGAACTGTTGCTTCTTTAAGATACCCAAAATGATCTTTGCTATTTTTACCCGGATTGCTTTAATCACAAAGAAAACTTTAAAACATATCAATGTTCCATTTATTCCAAGTTTTTAGAACATAAATTGTTTTTGTTCAAGGAGAGGTACCTTGTTTACAATCTGCAGATTATGTGTGTATGTATGTACATATGTATGTACAGATGGAAGATGATTTAGGGGGCATTACAGTGTATGTAAACAATGGTATCATTAATAAAATTCCACCTGATTCTTCATTTGTAAGGCCCAAGAAAAGCTTGCAAAGTCTGAGGTTCAGAAAATGCATCTGGTTGTCAACTTTGTGCCTTTGTATACTTTTCCCTTCTAAATTCTTAATGACCTTTATGTAAGCTTACTTTACTACTTTGACCTCAGAATACCATACATTTTTATTGGTAGGGCTATTTATTTCTCAAGGACTGTGAAATAAAGACATACAAATTTGTTCTCCGGATGAGGCATTTTTAGTGTGCATTCTGCTATTAATGTTTTGCTATTTTTCTTTTTTCTCACTCTCCATTACTTCTGTTAATTTATGGAAGCAATGTTGGCTCATGTTTTAGGCTTGTTATTTTCTGACTTTATATGCATTTTTCTGACTTTAATATGCACCATAGTTGCTCTGTTTAACAACACTTTCTGTATCCTTTTTCTAAAGTTCAATCTTTTGAGAATCAAGTGCAAAAACAAATCATCCATCTTCAACAAAGATACAAGATTACACCTAGTGACAGTATTAAGTACAAAATTTGTGATGCTCACCATGACTGGAATTCCATTGAACTACCAATTCCCAAGGAGGCTAATTCATTTGCCAATGGATATGAACAAAACTGCAGTCATTATTTTAGATAAAATATTGTATTTTCCCTCTTTGAGATAACTTTAACAAGGGGCTGTTTCACCTCACATCTTCGATCACATGATGGTGAGAAAATCCTATAACTTAAAGGATAGGATTTTATTACGTTAAGTATAAAATAGAACAAAACTGTTGTGCTTCTCAGCATTTTACGAGAAACCTCTGCTGACCCTTCTATAAACAATTCCTTTGGTAAAGTCCCTATTTTATGTTGGTTTGCTCTGTCATCGGTGTAGAGTTATGGCTTGAATAAATTCTTGTTGAGAGTTTGAAGGTTGGCATGGGAATGCCTTTCTATTTGAGATCTTATAATGGATGTGTGTAATTCGTCAAGTGTGGAACATATGCCATGCTCTGTTCACAAACTTTGAGAGAAGTTAATTGCCAGCTATCACCTTCAAAATCTGGCACCAGAATTTGATATTTAAATTATTTGAGTAAAAATTAGTCAGTAAGGTTTGCCATTTATTCCTAGCAAATGTACTAACTTTCCAAAATTAAAATAATTGTAATAGAATTTTAAGTTTTTCAAAAACTTGTTATTTATATTTTGCTGCATATTTTGGTAAGAATTTTAGGTTTTTACTATATCTAAATTTTGGAGTAGGTGTGAGAATTAAAAATGTAACTAGATTGCTAGCTAATATCAGATTATAAAAAATTAACTTTCATTTTTTTGGAATAGTGTTTAATGTAAAATTGTTTTCTCTAATATACATTTGATTGTGATATTTCTGACTATATTAAAAAGCATACTATCTTCCAAATACTTACTTTATGCATATAAAACAAATGCTTTATTTATTCCTATCTTCTCTAAAAGTGGGTTGTTAACAATTCCCAATGCTTTGAAAACTCACAAAAATGCATTATGTATTATACTTTTACAATTAATCAGTTATTAGATCATTATGAAAATGTAAAATATTACCTTTCTTTTGCCCATGATATTCAACTGCTGCATAAAAGAACAGACACGGTATGATATTTGATGAAATGCCATGCCTCAAAATCTTTTAAAGATTTTTTATTTTATCTTAAAGATGTGGGTACAAGTCAGGATTAGGTACAAAATGGTCTATATACAGATAAAATTTGGGCCTCCCACTTGTCCTCACTTCACCTGCTTTAGGATCAGGCACACTTGGTGATATTATGTCCCCCACACCCTTATACACATTGGAATAGGCAGCCAATTCCTGATCATAACTCCCAAAAACCTTTTTTTTTGGTGATATGTGTCACAAAATAATTGTGTCTGGTCTTCAAATATCATTATCTGAAGCCTGTTAACTTTTTTTTTAGTTTAATTTTGAGACTAAAAATGAGCTGCCCCAACATGCATCTTTCATTAGATAAAGCAAATAAAACACACTTAATCCATAAAAATTATGGGTTAATTACTTTGTGTGTAAGATATTTATCAATTAATCAGTCCTAACTATTTCCACTACAATTTTCCTTTGGACATGTAAAATATAAGAAAAACACATTATGTATAATTTGTTTTTGTACTTTCTCTTAGGCAATTCATTCAAATTTAGATAAATATTAAGTTCTTTTATGTTGAAGTGGACTAGCTATCATATTTATCCCAATCTGTTTTCAAATGGAAATAGCTAAGTGTTTTTGTATTCTCATCAGAAAAGAGTCCTGTGACTAAATTATAATTTAATGATCTCTGTCTTTCTAGAGAGACGATTCAAAATTTAAATCTGAGAAGAGGATTCTTATTTTTTTCCAATTGGGCTGATCTTTCTGTAAAATCTCTGCAACTTCCTTAGTTGTACTAATCATAAACCATTAGATGAAATCAGTATTGTGAAAGATAATATATTTTTATTCAGAGAATATGAATTATGGAAACATATCTTCATATAAAAATGATATTTTAAGGTATGTGTGATAGTGTACATTTTCTCTGGAGTTGAACAATTGTCTCAGTCTTATTGGAAGCAAGTGCCAGATCTTTTTGGCTTAAACCATTACATATAATTTAACTAAAGTGAAATAAAAAGTATTTTACATTTACCCATAAGTTTACCATTTTCAGTGCTCTTTATTTTTTGGTAAAGATCTGAGCTTCCATCTGGTACCATTCCCCCTTCAGTCTTAAAAACAACTTTTAGTGTGTCTTATAGTGCAATTCCTATGGTGATAGCTGTCTTAGTTTTTTTTTAACCTGGAAATATCTTTATTTTGCCTTTATTTTAATATTTTCATCAGATAAAGAATTCTGGGTTGATGGGATTTTTTTTCTGCTTTCCTTTCAGTGATTTAAACTTGCTATAAAAAATATGCAATCTATTGTTTCTTTTTGTCTGTTTTTAGGGTTTTCTTTTTGTTTTCCAGCAACTTGATTATTATGCACTTAGGTGAGATTTTCTTTGTATTTATCTTTCTGAAGGTGTGCTGAGAAATTTGAATCTATAAATTTCTGATTTTCACCAAATTTGGTGTATTTTTCTGCTGTATTTCTTCAAATTCCTTGAACATAATTATAATTTTGTTTTAAATTTCTTGTTGGTTAGGTCCCATGTCTAGGTCATCTCGGGGGTCATCTCTATTGTCTTCTCTTGGAGTATGAAACACATTGTCTTGTTTTATCATATGTCGAGTCATTTGGTATTTTGAGGGGGCATTATAAAGATTCTGGATTCTGTTATTTTCTCCAAATTTTATGGTTTCTATTTTTCTTAGCAGGCAGTAAAAGTAGCTGAAATCAAACTTTAGTATCCTATACAGTAAATAGTTGATGAAGTCTCAATTCAGTTCTTTTAACCTCTGCAGAGCTATCTAAAGGCTATCCATAGATATGGCTGCTGAAAGAGAATACCATAAATTAGGTGGAGTATAAACAGCAGAAATTTATTTCTCACCATTCTGGAGGCTAGCAAGTTCAAAATCAAGGTGCTGGCAGATTTGTTATTTAGTGAAGGCTTACCTTGTGGTTCATAGGCAAGTATCTCATTGTGTCCTCACATGGTGGAAGGAGCAAAGAGCTCTTTGAAGAAATCTTTCATGAGGGCACTAATCTCAATCATGAATACTCCACCCTCATGATCTAATCACACACAAAGGCTCTCATCTCCAAACATCTTCACATTGAAGATTATGTTTCAACATGTAAATTTGGGGAGAGGGCACAAATATTTAATCCATAGCCCCTGCAAATACACACTTCAGAGAATGACCAGGGATTGGGCAGAATTTATACATGGAATTTGGAGTTCTTTTTCTCTGGCTTTCTCCTTGATGGATTTCCTCTCTCATTTTCCAGTTGCTCTTCTTGCTTAAGTTCTGTCCTCTAATTCTTCAAGCCAATAAATGCAAGTTTTCTTTCCTCATTTTATCCATCAAGAATGGACAGACTGGACCCTGACCTCCCCCAAATCTGTAAAACAGGAAACTTACCTAGTGTTCTTCCCGTTGTCTGCTCTCTCCAATATCTGCTAATTTTGAAGCACTTTTCAGTGTTTTTCGGTATTTATTTTTTATGTGTTGTTTACGCTTCACAGTTTTTTATCTGCAAGAAGGTTGGTCCTGAAAATATGCATTGCTAGAATTTACATTCCAATGAAATTTTCATATTATAAATTTTTGAAAACAATTTTACTGGTTACTTCATCATAGGATTACAGAATATTAAGTTGAACAATGTGAAATCGTCATTTTTTTAGGTCAGAAATGGTCAATAGCAGTAATTTCATATGCTTCAAGCTAGCAATTATGTAATTATGTAATTATAATTTATTTTATTATTGAATGTCTACAGGCATATAGAATTTTATGTATTTCAGGCTACTTACATTGCATAGAATCTGAGAAGTGAAATGTCTAGGTCAAATTTATGTACAATTTAAAATCTCTTGAACATAATTGCTATTTTACTATTTCATATTACCAAAATAATATATAATGTAATTGTTTTATGTCTAAAATTGTTGCACACATTAATGATGTCAAAAATGGCATCTATTCTAGAACTGCGTAATGTGATAATATTTTGTCTTTACTATTTTTTTGTTGGTAAAAATGTTATTAAGTTATCTAACTTGATTCATGTTTGTTCATTATTAGCTACATTGAATATATTTATTATGCTTGTCAACTTCTCTATTTTTCTTTGGATAAATGTATCAGTACATTTTAAATATCCAGAAATATTTGAGACTTTCACCATCAAATTTTCTTTTTTACTAACATTTAGGATTACTTCTCTCTGCAAGATAGAATATTTTGCAAACTTGTTTCACATTTGTTTTATTGTTTATAAACAGATATAAGAAAAGGAATCCAAACCAATAAATGTTTCCTGCTTGGGGTAAACTCTACTCTGTATATGGGCAACACAAGTGTTATATATAAAGATCATGCCTGGTTATAAGTCCTGAAGTGCTGTAGTATGAGCTGACACAAAAATATCTACGTGAGAAACACAAAGGCCATGGCATATGATAGAAGAACTAACCTCTATAAGATAAGGCTGGTTTTGTGTGTCAATACAAACAGAAGATTTGGAACACTTGCTGTGGGCTTATAGTAATGTGGCATAGAGTTTTGGATACCTAAGTGGGTTGTCTGTTCATCATCTTCTGAAAAACAACATAAAAAAAATAAATTGGTAAGTCTCAGTTAACCCCCAGAAGAAAATAAATCCAATGCAATGATAGTAAAAAATTGAGTTATGTTTGTGTTAACGCAGTATATCGTATACTAGCAACTTGTGATTTAAGTATGTGTCTGCTAATTAACTTGTTTATTTTATAGGGGAAAAAAACTTAATTGAAAGCATAAATTACAGTTCCTAAACAATGCAGAGACAGAGATAATTGGTCCATGACTTTCTTTTTTTTAACTAAAAAAAAAAAATGCCTTAAAAGAATCAACCAGTATGTCAAAATTCAAAATAATAAAGTCCCCACACATGTCTAGATTTATGCTAAACTTTAAGAATACCTTAAAACCAGGATAGTAAACACCTAGCCAGTGAGAATCATCTCTTGTATAATACCAATGATAAACATCATTGATAGATTCCTTTGTCTTTTCCTGCTAAGCACAGTTGCAGGGTCAGAATCCTCTGGACACAGTGTTTCAGGGAGTCACTGCCAATCAGTTGGGTTAGTTCATAAAAGGAAGACTTTTTCCCATACATACCCCTACTACTAAACAACTTATCTTGAGAGAATACTCTTACTTAGGAATCAATTGTGAATAAGCATGATTTTGATTATAAGAAGCAGGGAACTAGTTCAAACTATTTTATGTGAAGCATTTTTTGGCTCACCTAGATAAAAAGTCAAGTTGTATTTCAGTTTCAGTTTTTAATTAAAAAAATTTTTTTAGCTTATTTGAAGATCTTAAGGTCTTCAAACATGATTGCCACGTATCTGTCTGTTTCTCTTTTCTCTGTGGTGATTTTATATTTTCTCAAGTAGTCTCTTTCTAAGTGCTGATTAAGAAGCAACCAGGAGACACTGACTTACATCATGCCTGTTAAGCAAATCTCTGATTTTTCCCGATAGCTCAAGCGTAAGTTCAAGGTAGGTCTTTCATTGGCTTCTTCTGGGTCTGATGTCCTTCACTGCTTTCGCTATCGTAGACAAAGGAATGAAAAATATAAGTGGGTTATGCTTGTGTCACATACATGGACCAAGGAGAGCACTGGAATCAGCCTCAATTCAATCCCTTAAACACAGGAGATATGAGTCCTTAGGTTTAGTTGAGCTGAATGAATGTAGATAAATACTGGGCGAGCAAAAAACAACAGATATTCGTGGTAGCCTCCATTCTTATTTTTCTTGACTTTTATTCTGAAATTGTTCTGATATCAGAAATGATAGTTGCATTAGTTAGGGTAAAAACTAAGCAGTTACAATAAAGAGACCCTCAAAAGATGTTGGCTTAAAGAAGCAAAAAATTCAACTTATCTTAGTAATAAGTAGGCTCTGATCCACACAGTCATGTACGGATCAAGGCCAATTGATGTTCTTTTGTCTTCCTCAACACGAGTCTTTCACCGCTGTAGACTAACTAGAAGGAAAATGAGAAATTAACCTAGATTATCTTGAAGCAGATGACCTGAAAGTTGTCAACAGCATTTGTTCTCATGTCTCTTCGGTGAGAACCTAGTCAGGGGCCAAACTTGGTCACAAGGGAGACTGGAAAATCTAGTCTTTAGGTGGGTGTCCATGTGCCCAGAAGGAAAAAATGATAGATTTGTGGGGGCAGAGGGACTGGGGAAGGATCAGTGGCTCTCAGTCTCTCCTTTTTTTTTTTTTTTTAATATGTTTATTTTACATTAAGTAGGAAACATTGTCAAAATCAACTGGAAAAAATAGAAGAAAAGGATAAACTAAGACCTTCATTTTGGCTACTTATCTGTAAAGATAGTCCTTATGCTCCTGGCGTCATGATTTCACTACTCAATATTTGTCTTTGCTGCAGCAGAATAAGAATACATAAAAGTATACTGGTCAGGCACAGTGGCTCACGCCTGAAATCTCAGCACTTTGGGAGACCAAGGCAGGAGTATTGCTTGAGCCTAGCAGTTTGAGACCAGCCTAGGCAACATTTTAGGACCTTGTCTCTACAAAAACTTTTTAAAAACATTGGCCAAGTGTGGTGGTATGCGCCTGTAGTCCCAGCTGCACAGGGGGCAGGCAGAAGGATTGCTTGAACCCAAGAGGTTAATGCTGCAGTGAGTCATGTTCATGCCATTGCATTCCTACCTAGGCAGCAGATTAAGAATTGACCCTAAAGAAAAAAAAAACAAAACTATTTTCAAAGATAGCAGTGGCTTGTTATATTTTAAAATAATACAAGATTAGGAATTGGGAGATTTTCATACACTAGGCCACTTATCAGTTGTACAACTTTAAGTAAATGTCTGAACTTTATTCTTCTCAAATATAAAAGGAAGCTACAGAAGAATATGTTATCTGAGGTCCCTTTTGGATTAAAAAGATTTTGTACTATGATGGAAATAGAGAGGCTTAGATGAAAGTCTCAACCTCCAAAAGTACCAGGACTTTCCCCAATAAATAGGAATTCATCCTAGAACCCAGTTCATAGGTCTTTGAGATAAGACTTGGTTGTATAGTACCATGAAACAAACCACCAATAGGAGAGTAAATTAGCCATGCTAGGTATTTCTAATTGAAGAGTGGGAAATGTTTCTGACCTGCACAATGGATGCCTTAAGGCAAGAGATTCAAAAACACTTAACATTATCTTAGCTACATAACTATAATGTTATTAATGGCCATAGAATTACCCAGCCCTTTAAAAATATTGAGTGAAAGTATCTGATTCCATGACCTCCTAGGGCTGAATCACACATATTAATAATCCACAGCATGAAATACAAGATTTTACCTTTCTATTTGTTCCAGAATTATTACCCTTTGATTTTTAATATATATTCTTTTGTTCTTGTATTAAAGGACAAGTTAAAGGAGTATTGACTCTGTCAGCATAACTCTGCAGAGTTAATATGGTCTTTTTTTTTTTTTAGCAGTATTAATATGTCAGCTGAAGGTGGCTGCTTTGTACTTCCAAGGTTGCCTTTGAAGGATCTATTCCTCAGTGGAACATCCTGCTTTCTTTTATTACAGCAGTTGGCCAGAAACCCCCTGTCGATCTGTGACTATTTGGAACTGTTAGACTGAAATGCCATTTTCAAAACTACAGCGCTTCTGCTAAACAATTTTTCTAGGAATGATGCCATATCACTAGCTACTTGGATTTGCCAAAAGGCAATACTCCTCCAATGGCCCTAGCTCTGGGAATGATACCAAATGATGGTTCAGGCTGGGGGTAGGCAGTAAATCAGCAGTAAAAGCTGAAAAATGCCCCAGCTTTTAATACCTTTTATCTTTTTCCAGATGACTGGCCTATCTCTCTCACCTTCTGCTTCTATTCAGGGGAGTACCCCTTTTCCCCCTTTATTTGTGGCTGGATAGTGGTATTTTCATTTGATGCGGTCTTCCTCAAATGTGAGAGAAAATCCACACCTTTCAAAGCTAATGTAATCAAATTTCCACGTGACTCATAAGAACCTAGTCTTTCTCCAGCACCCATGTGCAACTGTAGGACGACTGATAGATAGGGTTGTTTGTTGAATGGGAAATGGGTCTGAACAAAGTGTCAGACAGCAGAATGGGAGCCAAGAGAGGGTTCCAAAGCACCAGCAGAAGGTATCTTTAGCAAGCATTTACTCTGGCTGGAAGCTGCCTTCTGGTTTCAGCCTTTCTGGAAGCTGAGGCAGTGGAGTTGTGAGTTTCTTGAGCCAGGCAAGCTTAGATTTGTTGCCTGCTTTAATAATGTATTAAAATATGAACCCATTGAGGCAATGACAGCTACGAGGGGTTTCTTGAATGCAGAAATTTAAGTCATCTGCCTCCATTTTATATTCCTTTAAAAAATATATATAGTTTCTTTTTGGGTTTATTTCCTTCCTTCCTTCCTTCCTTTCTTCCTTCCTTCCCTACATTTTCCCTCATTCCCTCTTTTCTTTCTTAAAATTTGGTCACATGGGGTAAAGTGTATTGCATATAGGCTGACCCTAGTTAGTCATGTGCGGCTATTATTTTATCATGCATATGCAGCAGCAGAGACTCAGAAGTGTGTTATTACCCTTTCGAGAAAACCCATATTTAAGAACTGACACTCATCTCCTTGTTTCAGGTATTGTGCCTTGGTATTGTCTAATAAAATTTTGGCTATTTGATGTAAAAATAAGCAATTGGCCTTGTCTACTGAGTTTCCCACTAAATCTTAGCACTGAAGCCAGTGACTGATAAATAGTGGGTGCTCAATGAATATTTGTGGTGTTTTTTAAAATAATGATCCTAATGTCAAGCATATAAATTATAGAGAAAGAAAGAGCTATATATTTAAAAGTACTCTGTTGGTCTGACCAAAATGGAGTTCTGAGTCTTTTGCTCAGTGAATGTTTACCCAGAAGATGGGAAACTCCTGAGACCAACTTGACTTTCTGTCTTTCTTGTGACTCCTTGACCTTGGAAATATTTTCCTACAGGCACAGTATTTTTCCCTGTCGGAATTTTATTTAATATTCTATCTTTGTTTCTATGTAGAAAATATGCCACGTGAATAACAATGCCTCAGGCAAAAAAAAAAAAAAAAAAAAAAAAATCACACCCGCACCACAATTTAAACTTAGGACCAATCCTGCCCACACGTGCATTTTCAATTTGCCAGACCAGGCAATAA
>CAUYQG010073712.1:0-33314 GCA_963574415.1 Tarsius wallacei
AAAAATTAGCCGAGTGTGGTAGCACGCGCCTGTAGTTCCAGCTGCTTGGAAGGCTGAGGCGGAAGGATCGCCGGAGCCCAGCAGGTTGAGGCTGCGGTGGCTGGGAGCGGCCACTGCACTCCAGTCTGGGTGACAGAGTGAAACTCCAACTCAAAAAAAAAAAAAAAAGAAGGAGAAATGAAGACCTTTCTAGGTAAATAAAAGGCGAGGGAGTTCATCACAAGAAGTGCTAAAGAGAATCCTTCAAGTTGAAACAAAAGGACACTAGACAGCAACACGACAGCATATGAAAATGTAAAGGTCTAGTAAAGGTGAATATTTAGACAAATAGAGAATCCTGCAATACCATATGGAGTACATAAATTATTTAATTTCAATATAGAATTTAAAAGATAAAAGCATAAAAATAATGAACTAAAAAACTGTGATAATAATTACAAAATATAAAATATGTCATTTGTGATGTTGAGTACAAAAAGGAGGGAAGGGATGTAAAGGAGTAGATTTTCTTAAATGCAATTTAAGTTAGGTTGTTATCAGTTAAAAACAGATTGTTATAACTATAAGATGGTTCATATAATTCCCATGATAACCATAAAGAAAATACCTATAGAAGGTGTACAAAAGAAAATATCTGTAGAAGGTGCATAAAAGAAAATGAGAACAGAACAAAAGCATGTCACTACAAAAAAAAAAATCAATGAAACACAAAGGAAGGCAACAAGAAAGGAGGGACAAAATAACTAGAAGACGTAGAAATAATAAGTTCTATGGTAATGGTAAGATTCTTCATATCAGTAATTAAATGTAATTGTTCACTTTAAACTTCCTAGTCAAAAAACAGTGAACAGATGAATGGAAAAAAAGCAAACAAAGCAATAAAAGCTAACTATAAGAGACTCACTGTAGATATGAAGACATACATAGACTGAAAATTAAAGGATAGAAAAAGATATTTCAGGCCAGGAGCAGTGGCTCAGGCTTGGAATCCCAGTACTTAGGGAGGTGGAGGCAAGAGGATTGTTCGAGATGAGTCGAGACCAGCCTGGGCAACGTGGCAAGATCTTGTCTTTTACAATTAAAAAAAAAAAAATTAGCTGGGCAAGGTGTTGTAAACCTGTGGTTCCAGCTACTTGGGAAGGCTGAGGTGGACAGATCACCTGAGCCCAGCAGGTCGAGGCTGCGGTGGCTGTGAGTGTGCCACTGCACTCCAGCCTTGGCGACAGAGTGAGACTCTGACTCAAAAAAAAAAAAAAGGATATTTCATGCAAATGGCAACCCAAAGAAAGCAGAGGGACTATACTTGCATTAAACAAATCTGACTTCAAGTCAAAAACTGTCATAAGAGACAAAGACAATATATAATCATAAAAGCGTTAATTCATCAGGAACGAATAACAACTATAAATATATCTAAACATATATGCACCTAACAGCAGAGCACCCAAATATATGAAGCAAACATTGACAGAATTAAAGGAAGAGATGGTAACACAATAACAGCAGTAGATTTAAATACTTTACTTTCAATAAGAGACAGATCAACCAGACAGAAGATCATAAGGGAACAGAGGACTTGAATAACATTAAAGACCAATTAAACCTACCAAATGTACAGAACACCCAGAAACAACAGAAGACACATTTTTCTCATGCACACATATAACATTTTCCAGCATAAATCACATGCTTGGCCATTAAAAGCAGTCTTAACAAATTTAAAAAGATTGAAGTCATACCAAGTATCCTTTCTAACCACAATGAAATGAAACTAGAAATCAATAGCAAAAAGAAAATGGAAAATTCATAAATATGTGATGACTAATCAGTATACTCTTGAACAACCAATGGGTCAAAGAAGAAATCAAAAGAAAAATTTAAAAAATCTGGAAACAAATGAAAACTAAATAAAACACAATATATTAAAACTCATGGATATAGGCTAGACATGGTGACTTAGGCTTGTAATCTCAGCATTTTGGGAAGCTGAAGCAGGAGGATCACTGGAGCCCAGGAGTTAGAGAACAGCCTGGGCAACAGTGAGATCCTGACTCCACATGTGAATACTCATGCACAATTAGCTGGGTGTAGTGGTGTGTGTCTATAGTCCTAGCTACTAAGGGGGCTTAGGCAGGAGGATCACTTGAGTCCAGAACGTCAAGGTTATACAATGAGCTATGATCATGCCACTGCACTCTAGCATGGGCAAAGAGTGAAAACCTGTCTCCAATCAATCAGTCAATCATTCAATCAATCAATCTATGGAATGCAGCAGACAGTACTAAAGGAAATTTATAGTGATAAATATCCGTATTAAAAAAGAAGAAAACTCTCAAATCAACAACATAACTATACCTCAAGAAATCATAAAAAGAAATAGACAAATTCCAAAGTTAGTAGAAGGAAGAAAATTAAATAAAGATTTGAATGGAAATAAATGAGAGAACAAAAAAACAATTTAAAAAATCAATGAAACTAAGGTGGTTTTACAAAAGATCAACACAATTGATTTTCTTAGTCTAACCATTAGTTAGACTAAGAAAAAAGGAGAAATACTCAAATAACGAAAATCAGAAATGAAAGAGAAAGCATAACAACTAATGTCACAGAAATAAAAAGGATCATAAGATACTACTGTGAACAACTATATACAGTTATACAGCCAGTCATGGTGGCTCATGCATGTAATCACAGGACTTTTGGTGGCTGAGGTGAGAGGATTGCCTGAGCCCAGAAGTTTGAGACCAGCCTGCACAACTTGGTGAGACTTCGTCTCTACAATAAATCAAAAAATTAGCTGGGTGTGGCAGTACATGCTTTCCAGCTACATGGAAGGCTCAGGTGGAAGGATCTCCTAAGCTCAGCAGGTTGAGGCTGTGGTGGCTGTGAGCATGCCACTACACTCCAGCCTGGCTGACTTGAATGAGACTCTAACTCAAAACAAAACAAACAAACATAAAACAATTATACAACAACAAAAACAAAACAGCAAATGTTAGCCAGGATATGGAGAAATTGGAACCCTTAGGTACTTTTGGTGGGAATCTAAAATGATGCGGCTGCTATGGAAAACAGTAAGGGGATTCCTAAAAAAAAATTAAAAATAGCTTTTGATCCAACAATCTCATTTCTGAGTAAGTATCCAAAAAGGGTCTTGAAGATATATTTGTGCACTTATGTTCATTGCGTCAGTAGTTACAATAGCCAAGAAGTAGAAGTATCCTAAATGTCCATCAGTGAATGAATGGACATACAGATTGTGTGTGTGTATCTATATATAGATACACACACACACACACACACACACACACACACACACATACTCACAATGGAATAACATTCAGCCTTAAAAACAAATTCTACCATGTGCTACAACATGGATGAACCTTGAGGACATTATGCTAAATGAAATAAGCCGGTCACAAAAAGACCAATACTCACTGACTTATATGAGGTATCAAAAGTAGTCAAATCTTAGAAATTTAAAATGGAATGGTATTGCCAGAGGGCAAGGAAAGGGAGAAAAGGGGAAGTTAGTGTTCAGTGGATATAGAGTTTTAGTTTTATAAGATTAAAAAGTCTAGATATCTGTTGCACAACAATATGTGTATAGTTAACACTACTGTACTATATACTTAAAATGATTACGATGGTAAATTTTATGAGATATATATATATTTTACCACAATTTTAAAAAACCTTAAGACTTAAAATGACCACAACTTTAATATATCTTACGGATTCTGCAAGTCAAAAGTCAGACAGGGCTCAACTTCTCCCCTTCTGCTCCTTCTTGGAGTTGACTGATGTTATTCAGCTGGCAGGTGGATCAGTCTGGAGGATCCAAGATGTCTTTACTCCTATGTCTTTTGCTTTGGATAGTTGTGACTAGGTGGTTGAACTCAGCTGGGATTGTCATCCTCAGTGTCTACATGTGGTCTCTTTTACGTAGTAGTTCTCAGGTTAGTCAGACTTCTTATGTGAAGGGTGCCATTCTCAAAACAAATATCCAAAGAAACATGGTAGAAACTGCATAGTCTTTTAAACTTAGCCTTATGAGTTTCCTGGCATCACTTCTTTCTATTGATTATGAAGAATCATGTTGTAAGCCCAGATTCAAGGAGACTGCGTTTCTACCTCAGTGAGATAAGGGTATGTTTACATTGTAAGAGAGCATGTGGGATAGAAAATATTGTTGCAGTCATCTTTGGAAAATTCAATTCGCCACAGTTGTCTAAAGTTGATTTTCTAGTAGTTTTCTTTGGAAGAATGCATGGAAACAATCTTCTCCGTTCTGGCATTCTATAATATTTTTAAGCCTATATTTGAAAGCTATTTTGGCTAGATAGAAAATCATTAGCTCAGGATATCAAGATGGCTGACTAGAAGTTCCCAATGTTTTTCCTCCATAATGAAGGATCAAAACAACAATTAAATAACTACACTTGTAGTAGAGTGTCTAAGGGAGAACGCTGGAATTCAGCCAGGAAATGACAGAAGTCCTATGAAGCACAAAAACTTAGGATAGCAGCATAGAGAGGGAAACAAAGAACCTGACTGGCATTGACTTGGAACAAAGAGGACTTTCCATTTAGGGGAATGGTAAACGAGAGAGTCCCAGCAGCCCCCATTACTGCTGCAGATGTCTGTGCAGTCCTAGCTAGAGGAGAGCTCCAGAGACTTCACAGGCACTGTGCCCAGTACAGGGGGTTGCCTGACATCCACATAGCTGCATTGCCCCAGAGAAAGAACCTGTGCAGGATCTTCCCAATTCCAGGGTCCAAACTGCCATGGCATGGCACCATTTTGAGAGCAGAGCTACTTCTAGAGTGTATCCTGCCCTCAAGGCCAATAGCCCCTGCTTCTCCACATTTCTAAGGTCTCACTGTCATCCCATTGTGCCCATACAAAAGGCTACAATACTATGAGTACAGATAGACCTAGTGGTACAACTGTGATCCTGGCATCTGAGCCCATGTAGTACCCTGCACCCCAAAGAACAGGTGGTCCAGTACTGTAGCGAAGCTGCTCTTAAGACTGGGGGACCAACATGCCTGCCCTGAAGGTCTCAAGGACTGGCTGCCTGGCACCTGTCTCTGTTGACAACCCTAATTCCCTCAATCAGCAGAAATGCCAAATGGCCATGCATGCCCCCCAGAGCTAGAGGACCAACTTGCCTGGCTGCCCCACACCCAACAAAGCCACACCACTACCTCTGCAAACACATAAATGCTAGGTATCTGAGGCACTTACAGACACTACTGACACTGGTTACAGCCAGAGAAGTTGCTCAGAGATTACACTACTGCACCTACTCAGAACCAAAGTCAAAGCATTCTGCTCAACTGACACACCAGGACACATCAATAGAAAAAGTCTTTGCCTACAAAATTGCTCCTTAACATTGAAAGAGGCAACTATTTGCTCAGATTATCAATGTGAAAACACACACACACACACACACACACACACACACCATTAAAAAGCAAGGAAACATGACACCACCACATTAAAACAAAATTCTCCAGTAGCAAACTTTAAAGAAAAAGATATCTATGAAATGCCTGAAAAGGGATTTAAAATAATAATCTTAAGGATGCTCAGCAAAATACAAGAGAATACAGACAGAAAATTCAGTGAAATCAGGAAAATAATTTATAATCTGAGAAATTTAACAAGGAGATGGATATCATTTAAAAAGGGCCAATAAAATTTTGGAGCTGAAGAATTCAATGAATGATAAGAAATACAACTGAGTGCTTCAACAACAGACTAGATCAAGCAGAAGAAAGAATATCTGAACTTAAAGACAGATCTTTGGAAATACTCAGTCAGAAAAATGAAAAAGACTGAAGAAAGCCTATAGGAATTATGGGACACCATTGAGTGAACAAAATTTTTATTATAGGAATGATAAAAGGAGAAGAGATGGAAAAAGACATAGAAAACCTATTTAATGAAGTAATAGTTGAAAACATCTTAAATCATGGGAGATATATGAATGTCCAAATCTAGGAAGCTCAAAATTCCTCTGTAGATTCAACTCAAAAAGGTTTTCTTCAAGGTAAAAATGTCAAAAGCCAAAGACAAATAGAGAATTTTTAAAATAACAAGAGAAAAGCATCAAGTCAAATATAAAGGGATCTCTTCTAGAAAAACCTAGAGACTGCACCGTAAATCTCTTAGAACTGCTAAACAAATTTGGTAAAGTTGCAGGACACAAAATCAACATACAGAAAATCAGTAGCATTTCTATACACCAATAATGAACTAGATGAAAAAGAAATCAAGATACAATAGCTGCAAAAGAAAATAGCTGGAGTAAATTTAAGCAAGAAGGTGAATGATAACTATAATGAAAACAATAAAATACTGATGAAATATATTATAGTGGATACATAAAAAATGGATAAACTTCCCATGTTCATGGATTGGGAGAATTAATATTGTTAAAATGATCATACTACCCAAAGCAATCTACAGATTCAATGCAACCTTTATCAAAATACTAATGACATTCTTTACAGAAATTAAAAAAAAATTCTAGGTTTCATAAGAACCAAAAAAGACCCTGAATAGCAAAGCAATCCTGAGCAAAAAGAACAAAATTGGAAACATTGCACTATCTGACTTCAAAAATATACTACAAAGTGACTGGGCATAGGGGCTCACACTTTGGGATGTTGAGGTGAGAGAATTGCCTGAGCCCAGGAGTTTGAGACCAGCCTGGGCAATATGGTGAGACCTCGTCTCTACAATAAACAAAAAAAATTAACCAGGTATGGTGGCGTGCTCCTGTAGTCCCAGCTACTTGGAAGGCTGAGGTAAAAGGATCACCTGAGCTCAGCAGGTTGAGGCTACAGTAGCTCTGATTGTGCCACTGCATTCCAGCCTGGGCAACGGAGTGAGACTTTGGGGAAAAAAAATCCTATCTATCTATCTATCTATCTATCTATCTATCTATCTATCTATCTATCTATCATCTATCTATCAATCTATCATCTATCTATCTATCTATCATCTATATATATCAATGTAACAGAATAGAGAACCCAGAAATAAAGCCATGTATTTACAGCCAACTAATTTTTGACAGGGTTGCCAAGAACATGCATTGGGGGAAGGACAGTTTCTTTAATAAATGGTGCTGGGAAAACTGTATATCCATATGCAGAATAATGAAATTAGATCTCTATCTCTTACCACATTCAAAAGTCAACTCAAAATAGATTAAGGACTTAAATGTAAGACCTGAAACTATGAAACTACTAGAAGAAAACATAAGGGAAATGCTTCAGGGCATCGATCTGGAGAAGGACGTTAAGGCTAAGAACTCAAAAGCATAGACAACAAAAGCAAAAATAGACAAATAGTATTTTATCAAGCTAAAAAGCTTCTGCATAGCAAATCAGCAGAGTGAGACAACCTGGAGAATGGGAGAAAATATTTGCAAACCATTCACTAAGGAATTAATATCCAGAATATGCAAGGAACTCAGCAGCAAAAGGCAAATAATCTGATTTTAAAATGGAGCAATGATCTGAATGTACATTTCTCAAAAAAAGTCATACAAATGGCTAACAAGTATATAAAAATAATGTTGAGCATCACTGAACATCAGGGAAATGCAAATCAAAACCATAATGAGATAATCTTATCACAGTTAGAATGATATTGTCAAAAGGACAAAAAATAACAAATGATGATGAGAATGTAGAGAAAGGAGAACTCTTATACACTATTGGTGGGATATAGATTGGTACAGCCATTATGGAAAACTGAATGGAGCTTCCAAAAAACAAAACAAAACAAAAACACACACACAAAGAACTACCATATGATCCATCAACATATATGTGTATATATTCAAAGTAATTGAAAGCAGTATGTTAAAGAGATGTTTGCACTCCCATGTTTATTGCAGCATTGTTCACAATATCAACCTAAGTGTCTATCATATAAACAGATTAATGGATAAAGAAAATGTGGTATATATACCCACAAAAAGAAGGAATGTAATCTTCATTCACATACATATATGTGCATACACATGATATGTGAGCATCTCAATAAACATTACAGTTCTTCCTTGGAACTGTGAAATATTTATTGAGCTTAATAGAAATGTAGGGTATAAAATATATGAGTATTGAATGAGAGAATGGGGGGAGAGAGGAGAGTGTGAGTAAAACAAAATGAGTCACATGCTGGAGCAATCTTTTCAAAGAAAATATAATGAGGCCAATGTGGAAATCATTCTATTTAATTTTCACATGTCTGTCAACCCAACTAGACCTCAAATCTGGAAGACAGTGACTGCTTCCCTTCAGATTCAAGTTCAGCAAACAACTGTGCTGGAGGGCATTCATAACCTTCTTGAGCATGCTAGACAAGTGATCCTCCTCTGTACTCCCAATCACATTGTGTGATATCTCTGTTAATTATGGAACTCCACTGTAGATACAATGAAATCCTCTATATCGAAACTCCCTATTTCCATTTGACTCTCCACCCTGCTAAAATATAAGTTTTTTAGCTGGGCACAATGGCACAAGCCTGTAATCCCAGCACTTTGGGAGGCCGAGGCGAGAGGATTGCCTGAGCCCATGGGTTTGAGACCAGGCTGGGCAACTTGGCAAGACCTCATCTCTTCAATAAAAAAATAAATAAAAAATTAGGTAGAGTATACCTGTAGTTGCAGCTACTTGGAAGGCTGAGGTGGAAGGATCGCTGGAGCCCAGCAGGTCGACACTGGGGTGGCTGTGGGTGTGCCACTGCACTCCAGCCTGGGTGACGGAGCAAGACTCCCAACTCAAAAAATAAAACATAAAATTAAAATTAAAATAAATTATAAGCTCCTCAAACTAATAACTTTGCCTTATTCAGTGCTTGGTACATAGAACAGAGTAATAATATTTATGATAGTTAGTGTAAAAGACTGGCTGGGCTTAAGAATGTTAAGAAAAGACCTGAGACATAGTGATAGATGTGACTCAGGAATGTATTATTATTATTATTATTTGAACAAAACTTGATTATAGTATTTTCCCAAAATAATATAGTTGAAAAAAGCCGAAACGTAAGCCTTCTATAGCATGTGGCTTTAGCTTAATATCCAAGTTAAATTTTATTTTTTTAGATTAAAAAATATAGTTTATTTAAAAGTAAATTAGAGAGAGAAAGGGAAGGGAGAGAGAAGATTCACCTCCCCAAGGTGGGGGAGGGGGCCAAAGCCAGGAAGCATGGCGACAGCCATAGCTCAAAGAGCACATGGCCACCCCAAAGTCTAGCAAGGCCAGGGCCCCAAAGTTAAATTTTAAAGTACATAAGGGCTCAACAAAAACAAAAGGAAATGCTTAATAAATGGTAGTACTAGTCTTAAATAAAGGAAATAGAATGAGTCTTATTTGAAAAACAGATGTTTTTAAACTGACAAGAATAGGTAGAAATTTTCTTAAAGGAGCAGCAACTGGTATTCTTGAAGCAGAGCTATCAACATCGGGTGTATTACAGGGACTGTCGGATTCCCCACTATTTTAAAGAGAAATTTCATTCAAAAAACCTTATGCATGATGCCATTTCAATTTTGATTTTCTAGAAGCATATGGTGGACACATGAGCAGTATCCTTCAAATCAAAATGCATCATTGTTTAGGAATATTCTGAAGGGGAAATAGTCTGTGGCTGCACTGTCTGAGAACCATCTGCTCACCTACCTACATTCCTTAAATCTGGAGCTTTAGGATATCCTTTGAAGCCTTTTCTTTTGTTTGACTATATAATGTATAATAGGTAATTGATTTTTGTGCGAAACAAGACTAAGTCACTAAGTTAAAAAAGAAGAATGAGGTTACCTTGCTTGATGACATAAAGAAAAGATTTCTCCATAATGTATTTAAGACATCTAAAATGCCTTTTGTCCTCAGGGTAGCACTGTAGTTCTTGGGTGCTTAAGTTGATATTACAATTTAATACTGCACCTACAAAGAAAATTACAGTTTTTAAACTGTTTATTCCAAGTGATTTCAAAATGAAGACACTACAAAAGTGGTAAAAATATATTGTTAGAAAAAATGAAGCAGGAGATTATTAATTTCTTAAAGGTAAAGAATAATGCAAATTCAAAAGATTCCACTCATTATCAATATGGGGTTCCTTACAGGTGGGCATATCATAATATGCTCTTAAAATGGAATACATAATGACTTTGTAGCATCAATTATTTATAGTTTCTAGCTGCTGAAACTTTTCTTGCTGTGAAATGTGTTCATTTTATTGTGTGATATTAATGTATATCAAGAATATAAGTGAAATGTGAAATCTTGTCACATTCAGATTTTTATAGAGCTTTATGCATGTTGAGTTAAGAATTTTGAGTTACCCATTTTCACAAACTAAGTTATTTTGTGAGGAAAAAAAAGGTTAGCATTATGTATTCCATGTAGCAGTTGCTCAGTAGGTTTTTTTTTCTTGGAACTGAATTAAATTATATTCACAGTTGCTTAATGGAAAGAGTGCTTAATTTGTAATGCACAGACCTGCTGGACTTGGGCAAGCCATGTAATTTCCTTGTCCTTCAGTTTCCTCATCTGTAAAATGGGTATTATATCTCAGAAGGTAGGTCTAAGGTTCAATGCTTATGAATAAAAAGCATGACACATGATGGGTACAAACCATATAATAGGTATTATTATCCAGATGGCTTATAACTGAAGTAATGAAATAAGTTTTTCTACAATTATATCAAAGGTATTTCTGGGTCATAGACTCTGAGAATTATTACAATGAGGATATAGATAATTTAGAAAAATAAAAAACATTACTTAAATAAAATTTGAAAAACACTGTAGAAATGTGTTACCACATACGATTATATTTGTCTATCTATATATCTAATCACTCTCTTTTAAAAAATACACAACGAAAGTCCAGTTTGTTATAGTTCATTGTTGAGTTAATAGGAGCTTGAGGTTTGCTCTAATAAATACACTTCACAGCAAACCAATGATTCCATTATAAAGTTTGGAGAAGCCCAGGCTTAGGGTGTACACATGTATCTATCCTGAGAACCAATGGATCTTTATAGGTCTGGTATATTAGCTTCAGCACAGTGATATCGTTTACATACAACTCTATATCAGATAAATTTGCTTAACCCCATTACAAATAGAAAACCATTTTAAACCATATTGCCCCACTCTGCTTTAGAAATTAATAAAATGATTTAAAGCTGTAAAGACTAAACTGTGATGATTCAATAAATAATTTAAAAATAGCTTGTGTAGGTGGCTGGAAAAAATTTATAAAAACTCAAAAGTATAGATTTTAAAAAGTATAGAAAGTATAGATTTTGAAGCTCAGTTGTCTAGAATTCTGAGGTTATAATACATTTTCAATTGAGTGCCTTTTGCTTCTTCTATTTTTCCATTTTGCCTTGCTGCCATTTCTTAACTATGAAAGGAATTAAAAGTCCATCAGAGCTTTGTCAGTAGCATAGAATAGCCATTTGAAGAAGATGGTACCAGACCAGACATATAAAGATTTGTTAAGAAAAAAGGAAGGTGACAGACCTAAACTCAGGACTATTAGCATGTTCACGATGGTACACATATGGTCTAAGCCTGGTCACAGGTGAAAGGCAGTAGTGAAAGAATTCATGGAATTAACAAAGCTACCTTATACAAGTGATGGATAATACTTCCTCCAGTGCAATTCTCAATGGCAAATAGCCTGTGTAAGGCTTCAATGACAATTTGTTTTAGTAGCCTTAAAAAATACCTATATGTATCATAGATTTAATGTATAAAATTAAAAGCAGTGCATATGAAATGTTTTATTTGCTTTTTTTCACAGTCTTGAAGTGGGTATTATTTTATGTCCTTGTTTTGTTCTAAGCCTATATATGTTTTTCTTGCCTTTGCCGTGATTACAGATAAGGGCTTAGGGTTTAACATTTTCAATGTCATCGGTTGATGGCATGTCTACAGCATTATAGTGGGCAATATTTATTTATTTTCATAGTATAAGTGCTACTTGACTCTAACTGAATGATTTTCTGTTACAAGATTTTCTTTGGCTTATAGGTCTACTTTACCTTGGCTTCTGATTATGCTGAAATCTTTTACCTCTGCCCTTGGCTATAATATCTTTTATGTGTTGCTATTTAAAATGCTCTCAAATCTTTAACAATAATTAAATCGTTGTCTATTTTAGTTAATTAATATGGACAGAATAAAACCAAAAGGAAACTGTCATTTGATGGTTACAGTAAAAAGACATAAAAGTTAGTTGTTTCTGAGAAAATTATACTGGCATCTATTGTACATGTTTACACTCTTAAAGGTTTGAGTTTACATATCCTCAACAGTAAACATATTGGAAAATGTATAACCTTGCTTAGTATTAATGACCTAAGAGTGCCACAAGTAACTGTCAGCTTTATAGTTAATTCATTACAGAGTATAATATGGGAAGATAGGAAGAGTTGAGATAACTGTCATTTTACATTTAATAAGTACTTTTCTTAATTTCACCCCTATGCAGTGAGTCTCAGCAGAATACCTCTCTCCTTTGTGGCCTAGTTGATACATTTTGGCACTAAGTGGAACCAGATTAGCAATTTGGGAACAACTTTGTGAAACTGTGTTTATGGAAGTGAATTTACAGAGTTCAAGGCTGTGTGTGTGTGTGTGTGTGTGTGTGTGTGTGTGTTTCTATCTCAAATCACCTAGCAACTTTAGATTCAGGCAGAAGTTGGAGTTTATTTTACAAAACACGAAAAAGCTTTTAAACCAACGTCTTTGAGGTAAATCTGTAGCAAAAGTGAGGCCACCTGCTGTTAAGAAAAGTGCTTACACATTCAGCACATTTCTGTCCCCAATAGAGAGTACCGCTGAGTAAAACATTGCCATTATTGTTCAGATCCCATAGGTGGCAGCAGTTCCTATAGTTTCAGAGCATAACAATGGCTTGATTGGTGGGTCTAAGAATAAAGCTGTCATGAACTCATGGGATCTTTATACTGTAAGGGCTCTTCTTTGAAATGTGATACATGAGAAAATTACCATTAATTTTTAGTTTCCCTTTTAGGATTTAAGTAGCTTATCTTTCTTTTAAGTTCCATTTTGTATTTGAAATCGTGTCCCCAAACAAGCGTTAACAGCCATAATTTTATGGTGTTACATTACGAAGTATACATCTTTAGGTAATCTGAGGGAAAGATATGATGCAAACTTTTCTTTTTCCTCCTCCCCACAACCCTTCGCCACAATTACAAAAAAATTCATTGTTAATTTTGACTGCTCCTGCAGTCTTGAGGAGGAAATCCTGGTTGCTGTTCATACTTTTCCTTATGTTCAGGAGCTGAGTGGTTAATGGTTTAACTTTGCCATGCAACTTCTAGGAGGCTTTGAGACAAATTGTAACACCTTTAAAAGGTGACTTTGTAACTCTCTTTAATAAAAAGGAAGTTTGACTAATATTGTAGTTTCTGTTAGAGAACTCAACTGAGGAACTGTTCTTTTAGAGCAACTCACCTTTTGCCTCTGAGAAGCTGCAGTCCTTGCCTCTTTGGCTAGTCACTTACAGGCACATGAGTACACATGCACACACACACACACACACACATTCACACACACACACACACACACCCTACCCACCCAGAATAAACTCCACTTTAGATATAAGAATTATCATTCATTCAATTTTAATAGTCAAAGAGATCATTTAAATTTTTTCACTTATGGTTTCTTTGTTTAATTCAGAGTGTTGTAAAATTCTAAATGAAACTTTTTTTTTTTGGATCAAGTAAATATAAGAGTTAAGCCTACCTCTGGAAATGTTTATTCAGAAATTCAGTAACCTTTGTCTTATTGTTCAAATTAATTATTCAGAAAGTTTATCATAATAATTTATTTAAATTAACATGAAAATGACAGAATTCTATATTTGTTTTAAATGCAGGAAAGACTGGTTCTCTATCATCTGACATAACAAGAGTAGTAAGCTAACTGCAATGTATGGCATCTTAATATGTTATGAAGGGAATAGGTGAAACTATGATTCTTTTGGAGCTGATCTATTTTTATCAATTAGATATATCTTTATACGATTGAATCATGATTTTTGACACTGTCTATTAAGTGAATACAATAATGAGCTATTTTAATTTAAGACATACATATTTATATGCATTCTATATATCATGCACAGAGATGCATATATACATTTCTTGAAGAGAAAGTGAATGTAGCTTTTGAGACTGTAGAACATTTGGATCATGTAAGTAGGAGATATATGCCTATACCTCTTTATCATCCATGTGTATATATATTAACATTCATTCAGCCATATGTTCAGAATGATGTTTTTCATAAAGAATGATGAGTGTTATGTGTAATTCCATATTCCATTTAGTGAGTATGAAAGGAAACAGAATTATATAAGAGCAAAAAAATTTGCTAGGAACCTTACATGCTCCTAATGGTTATGTTGTGTACTATCTGCTGCTTACCAAACAACATTATTTTTAAAGCAGCTACCAGGAGCAAAAATATTAATCCATTTACTTTTGAATACTGTTAATATTATAGGTTCCTATAAAATCTACTTTTGATGGCATAATGACAGTTTATGTACAATTTTTTTGGTCCTTGTTCTTGTTTTTAGCATATTTATAACAGCTAGCTGAATAGCAAAATATCCTTCACTTAAGGCAAGGCTCTTCAGGTTATCTGTGAGTATTGTGTCTGTCCTCTCTTTAAAAATGTTAAACACCTAGATACTAAAAAATAAATGTCATAATTTTGGGGGGGAATTCTCTTTCAAAACCTTATGTTAAAATTAATTGCAGTTTATGTTTCTTATGTAATTGTGATCACTTTGCTCTAATTTCTAAATTTTATAAAGCATTTTTGGTAAAATAATATATATCCTTCAGTGAATTTATGTTGCTATTTAATGAGATATACCCTAATGTTGGGGCTGATATTTATGTTTTGTAACTAAAATCATTTTGATAAATGAAAAAACTTCTGAAGACTCAGATACTATGAAAGCTTGGAGTTGTTTTCAGCAATTTAAATAAAGTAGGTTAAAAAATAAAGTAAAAAATATTTTAGGCATCATAAGTATGGGGGGAAAATAGGATATTTAGTTAGCTTGAACACTTTAGACTCATTCAAACTCAAATTTTAGAAATTTCAATTTCTTATCATTAAAAATGTTGATTTAAAAATGAATATTAATTTAACTTCCCCATATTTACAATAGTAAACTTTAATATTAGTAAACTATTACCTACAAGAAGTTCACAGAAACTGTTGACGTGTTAGGACAGGGTGAGATTAACTCACATATTTTGAGGGGAATTTTAGGGCTTAGAAAATAACTTAATAGACCGATAGAGAAAGACTTCAGGAGAAAGAGCGCAGTAACTGATATGCCTGAATTTCAGAATGCAGCAGATACAATAAACCCCTGATTCTATGTAATGGGTGGTGAATGGAATTTTCTCACTAATTGGATTTTTCTGCTTAACCTATTATTCATATATACATATTGTACATGTGACCTGTTTTGCAACCATTAGAATATAAAAAAATAGGCTTAATTTTAAGCAAATACTAAAAATAATTCCTTCTAAAAAATTTATTCAGGAGTTCTATTGGAATCTTTAGTCTGAATGATTATCGTTGTGAACATCTATTACCATTTAGAGCCCTGATTATGGGGGAAAATAGTTTGATAATGATTGAGCTTTCTGGTTGTTTGTGTACCAGATAAGTGAGAGTCTGTTAATACTAATTCTGTACATTTAAGTAAAGATATTTATTTATAAACATTTAGCAAAAACATTGTTATATAAACATAGTTATATTCTGAGTAAATATTTGAAAATTCTAGGACCTTAAGCAGCTTTTTCTCTGAGTGGCCTTCTATAAATTCCTGGACCCTAGAATTCCACATTGTTTTCATAGGTATCTGGTCTCATGACCCACAAAAGGGACTTTCTGAGCCGTGGGCGTGTGAAATCAGGCTCTTTTTAAAGCTAACATTTCCTACAAAGGCACAAACTGTTTTGTAAGGAATTATGATGCCAATGCTATAGCTTTGAGTGCTCTCAAATCAAATCAACACGTATATATAGCATGCATGCTGTGGGCAAGACATGTGCTTAGCCCTGTGTGAATATACAATGAAGACTCCTGCAATCGACATTTTCCCCTTTGGGCCTGACTGATCAGCCTCATTTATTCTTGTACCTAATTGGATATTTCACCCTAAGTCAGTATGGGAAGAACAAAGCTGAATTTGAAATTTAGCTTCTTTGGTTGATATTTAATGTCAGTGTCTCATTCTTAGTCTCTTTCTTTCTTTCCCCCTGCCCTCCCATGATGAAATCCTGCTCTGTAGCCCAGGCTGGAGTGTATTGGGGCACGATCATAACTCACTGTAGCCTTGACCTCCTGGGCTCAAGCAACTCTCCTGTCTCAGGCATGCACCACCGTGCCCAGTTAATTAAAAAAAAAAAAAAATTTTTTTTGTAGAGATGGGATCTCACTATGTTGCCCAGGCGGGTCTTGGACTTCTGGGCTCAAGCTATCCTCCTGCCTTGGCCTCCCAAAGCACTAGGATTACAACCATGAGCTACTACACCCGGCCCCTTAGTCTCTTTCTTATGTCCTTTCAGAAAAAAGAATGATGGGATCAAAATTAATTGCTCATGAATTCAACTACAATTATTGAGCTTTCCTATTTTTAAGGTCTAGATATCCAACAATCCCTGTCCTGTAGTTGGACTGAATTAGACTCAAGGTTGTTATCTAGTTAATGTAATATATTAAACATAGGCAATATAGTTACTCTCTTGTGTTTAGAAAATGTGTGTGAGTAGTTATAAATTTTTTTTTTTTTTTTTATTGGCGTTTCACTCTGTGGCCCAGGCTGGAGTGCAGTGGCATACTCATGGCCACCCCAACGTCGAACTGCTGGACTCCGGTGTTACTTCTGCCTCAGCCTTCCAAGTCACCGGAACTACAGGTGCTTGCTACCACGCCTGGCTAATTTTTAAAAATTTACTTTAGAAACGAGGTTTTGCCAAGTTGCCAGGCAGGTCTCGAACCCTCAAGCTCAGGCAATCCACTTACCTTGGCCTCCCAAAGTGCTGGGATTACAGGCTGAGCTCGGCCTGTTATAAATTCTTAATGAAACAACCCAAACTAGGATCCTAAGTTCTTTTTTTCTTTTTTTTCAGTCAAAGTCTCACTCTGTCACCCAGGCTGGAGTGCAGGGGTGTGCTCACGGCCGCTGCAACCTCGACCTGCTGGGCTCAGGCGATCCTTCTGCCTCAGCCTTTCAAGTAGCTGGAACCACAGGCATGCGCCATCTTGCCTGGCTAATTTTTCTTGATTTATTGTAGAGATGAGGTCTTACCAAATGTTCAGGCTGGTCTCGAACTCATGGGCTTGGGCAATCCTCTTACCTCGGCCTCTCAAAGTGCTGGGATTATAGGTGTAAGCCACTGTGCCTGGCCAGGATCCTAAATTCTTGATTTCTAATTTTAGATCATTGTACTTCTGAAGTTTGCTTGTAAGTTGAGGCCTGAGAATTTAGAGCACAAGAACATATGAAGGCCATCAAGTAGTTGAAATTATAAGGAAATTAATGCTGTTACAACTCTCAATATAAAACAAAAATAATCATATGAGAAATTATTTATTTAAAAACTGATAGTTCAGTAAAACTGGGTGTAATTAAAAAAAAAAAAAACAAGGAGTAACCCTTGAAGTCCCTTTGCATTGTAAAATTCTAACAATGTTACAATTCCCATTGATTTTAAAGGGTGACATGAATGGAACTTCTGAATATCCCGAGACTTTAAAAGTATGATATTGGCAATTATCATAAAAATATATTTCCAGAGTAGTCTGAATAGTTGTCTCTTTAAAACCATGTTTTCAGCCAGGTGCAATGGCTCAAGCCTGTAATCCCAGCACTTTGGAAGACCGAGGTGAGTGGATTGCCTGAGGGCAGGGGTTCGAGACCAGCCTGGGCCACTTGGTGAGACCTCATCTCTACAATAAATCAAAAAATAAGCCAGACATAGTAGTGCACGCCTGTAGTTCCAGCTACTTGGAAAGCTGAGATGGAAGGATCGCCTGAGCCCAACGGGTTGAGGCTGTGGTGGCTGTGAGCATGCCACTGCACTCCAGCCTGGGCAACAGAGTGAGACTCCAACTCAAAAAAAAAAAAAAAAAAAAAAGCATGTTTTCTTGCAAAATCTCTAAGGGATTGAAGAAGTCTCTAAGAATCATGGGCATGCTCCTAAGGCAGTACCATGAGCCTTTACTCTGAAACACCTCACGCTGGCAATCCATGTCTTCTCTGCAGAAATGAATACCTAAGTCTTAAAGAGGAGAGACATACTCCAAAATAACCTGAAGCTGTTAGGAGAGAGATAGATGGGTGTGGTTAGCAGAGCAGAAACAAAGAGAGATGGGTAGAACCCAAGAGAGTTTTTGTGTGTGTGTGGGTGTGTGGAAATTAACAGATGATTCTATTATTTATATGAAAACGCAGAGGACCAGTGATAGCCAAGATCATCTTGAAGAAAAAGAAGAAAGTAGGAGATTTACACTACAAAGATATCAAAGCTTATTATAAAGCTACAGTAATTAATACAGTATGGTGTTGGTGTAAGGATTGATGATAGTCTAATGAAATATAGTACAGAGTCTAAAAACACCCATACAAATGTGGAAATTTGACTTTATAACACAGGTGACACCACAGAACAATGAAGATGGAGGGTATTTTCAATAAAATCCAACTAGATAGCCTTATAGAAAAAAAATTAAGATCCTCTACTTCAATCCATATACAAATATCAATTCCAAGTGGATTATACATCTAAATATGAAGGGTACAGCAGTAAAGCTTCTAACATAAATGTATAAGAATATCTTCATAATCCTGAAGCTGGCAAATATTTTTTAAACAGGACAAAATACATAACCATACAGAAAAGATTGATAAGTTGGTTTACATCATAATTAGAAATCTCCGTTACTGGAGGGCACTGTTTAAAAAGTGAAAAGGCGAGTTACAGAGTAGAAGGAGTTATTTGCAATGCACATAACTTAGGACTTGTTTTCAGAATATACCACAAATTCTTACAAATTAACAGGAAAAAGAAAGAACCTAACTTCACAAATGCAAAAGACATGAACAGGCATTTCACAAACAGTACATCCAAATGACCAATAAATAGTAAAAGATACTAAACCTATGCAGTCACCAGGGAAATGCATATTAAAACCACAGTGAGATACTAATGTTCCCAACAGAATGGTGAAAATTAAGAAGACTGACAAAACCAAGAGTTGATAAGGATGTTGAGCAACTGAATCTCATAAGCCCTACTTATGGAAGTGGTGAAAACCATTTTGGATAACTGACTGACAGTCTCTGAATATATGTATACCCTGTTTCCTGGCAATTCCAGTCTCAGGTGTAGTAGACCCTAGAGAAATGTGTGTGTATGTGCACCAAAAGACAGACATGAATATTCATAGTATTTCTCATAATAGCTAAACACTGGAAATAACTCAAATGCCCATCAACATTAGAATAGACAAATTATGGTTTATTCATATCATGGAATACTATAAAAGCAAAGAAAATGAATCAACTACTTCTACTCACAACATCCTGGATAAATCTTACAAACATAATGTTGAGCAAAAGAGGACAGACTCAAAATAATACATATAGTCTTGCATTGCCTAACAATGGGGTTACATACTGAGAAATGTGTTGGGCAATTTTTAAAAAAATTTGTATTTTAATATGTGGGGTACAATTCAGGGGTAGGTATACAAATATTCATTATGCAGGTACCCTTGTTGAGGAAGTGTGCCCCCTTCCCCTGGTAGTTTCCCACTACTGCCAATTCCACCTCTACCCTCCCCTGGCAGTTTCCCACTTTTGCCAATCCCTTTTTTTTATAGTATTACAATAGTTGGTCAAGGTCCACTTAGGAGTGAGAACATGTGATACTCAGTTCTTTGCTTCTATGATAAATTACCCAGTATGATAGCCTCTAAGTCTATCCAAGTTACTACAAAGTTCATAATTTTGTCCTTCTTTATGGCTGCATAATATTCCATTGTGTATATGGACCACATTTTAAAAAATCCAGTCATCTTTCAATGGACAGCACAGTTGGTTCCATGTTTTTGCTATTGTAAATAATACTGCAATAAATATGTGTGTGCAGGTATCATTTTCATAGAGTGATTTGAGTTCCTCTGGGTATATTCCCAGTAGGGGGATTGTGGGGTCATATGGGAGGTCAATTTTTAGAACTTTTAGGAATTGCCACACTTTTCCACAGAAGTTGTGCTAGTTTACACTCCCACCAACAGTGTAGAAGTGTTCCCTTTTTGCTGCATCCTCTCCAGCTTCTGTTGTTCTTTGAGAATGACCATTGATGATGGCCATTCTCACTGAAATTAGTGGTATCTCAGTGTGGCTTTAATTTGCATTTCTTTGATGACTAGTGAGGCTGAGCATTTTTTCATGTATCTGTTGCCTGCTCATATGTCTTATTTTGAGAAGTGTCTATTCATATCTTTTGCCCACTTTGTAATGGGGCAGTTTATTGTTGTGTAAACATCATAGAGTGTACTTACACAAACCTAGGTGGTATAACATACTTCACACCTGGGCTATGTGCTATAGCCTACTGCTTCTAGGCTATGAACCTGTACAGCATGCTCCTGTACCAACTACTGTAGGCTATTGTACCACAGTGTGTGTTTAAACATAGAAAAGGTACAAGAAAAATACAGTATTATAATCTGAAGGGGCCACCATCACATATGCAGTCCTTCATGACCAAAAGATTATGTGGCACATGAGTATCTTGAATGATTTCATCTATGTAAAGTTCAAAGGATGACAAATCGATGGTGCTGGAAATTGAAATAATGGTTACATCTGGGGAGGAGGGAAAGGGCACAAGGAAAGCTTCAGGAGTGCTGGTAAGATTCCATTTCTGAAACTGGGTGGTGATCATGTGACTGTGTTCACTTTGTGATAATTCTTTCAGCTGTGCTCTTGTTTCTTCACTTTTCTGTATGTATACTGTATTTCATCAAACAAGTTTAATTTAAAAAAAGAGAGCGGTAACAGGAGTTTTTTGGTTTTTTTCCCTCAAGCTTCTCAAATAGAGAATAGAGGAAAAACAGTCCAGAATGTGAATAAGAAGCTCTAGAGGATTTTTCTGATTTAGAGAATGTGGTTCACAGATGAGAAATAAATATTTTTAACTTAGCCACAAACTCATAGTTATTCATACTAACATTGTGCATAGGGTGACTCAATGTTGCCAGGCTCTTTGGGCTGTGGTTCTTCACCTTAATAGGATAATGCTTATGAACTTAAATACTGTTAAAGGCCAGGAGTTTTAGTCACAGAGCTTTAAGCCATTGAGTGTTGAGCAGATGTTGCTTAGCACAGATACCACTTCTTCCAGAAAGCTCTCCGACCCATCAGTTTGGGCTAAGCACTTTTCTTCTATGCTCCCAGGAATCTTTGTTGTGTCCTCCGAGACATTGTGAGCTTCCTGAAGGAGTGACACTGTGGTGTTTATAATTAAAATTCCAGTGCCCAGCACAGTGTCTGGTACTAAATCAAACAAGTACATGAATGAATATAACTCAATTGTTCTTAGCAGGGGAGGTGCTTAACTATTTATTAAAGTATTTTATAGATAGATTTGATCACTTCGGAATGTATAACTCTTGTTAGCACTGAACATCGGGATGAGGGATTTGAGACCCTTTGTAGACACTTGCCTTTTGTTGTTCTTGTTGTAGTTAAGTTTTACCAATATAGTAAGCTCTTGAAAAAGCTTAGTATTCCTGTGTTCTAGAGCAAATCACTTTTCTCAAAGTAGCCGTGTGCTCACCTGGAAATTACTCTAAAAATTGTGAAATCGGGTCTTTTTCCTGATAACATGGAGCACATAGAGTGATATTTTAAAATTTCTCCTGAATTATTTATAACTAAAAGCCAACTTTATAGCAAAGTTGTTTTAGGTAATTCTCAAATTTTAGATTTTTGGTATTTATTGTACAAAGTTCAAATGTGTACCATTATGATAATTATAATCAAATAAAGAAGTCAGGCTTGGATTTTAGGTTTTTGCCATTGATATGCTTTCTGTCAAATTAACTTTTAAAAAATGAAGTTTTGACATTGGATTCATAAGAACAGATGTCTATGTCATACCCCAAGTATAAACTGTTTAATGACAATGCCCAAACCAGACAACCTGAGTGAAGCCAAATGAAATTCTTCCTTTTGTGTTGGTCATTGTGTGAAGGCAATCATAGGTAAATCTGTGTCCCAAGACGAGATGTGTGCAATGGATGCCAGTCCTTGAATTTCATCATTTTGTGCATTTAAATGGATAGGCAGAAGACTACTGGGCCCTTTCATTTTGAAATCCCCACCGTTTTCAATACAATTTCAGTTGTCACCTTTTCTCAAGGCTCTGCTTCTGTGTCTTTTTCAATGGAATACTTCTGCTTCAGCAGGTAGGTTAGGTTTCCATATTTGTGGCCTACAGGCCAGATTCCAAAAGCTCGTTGATATTTTCTGTATGTCACAGCACACTTGGCTTTTGGGTGGTTTCTGCCTCATAGTCACACTTGCTTTGTAAAGACCTCTAACTTTGAGGCTTTTCATATATAATTGCATAATAGATATTTTAGACATATGAAAGAACAACATGAATATGTGTCTCATACCAATATAAATGGCATTAGGTCTCCATGTGTCTCAGTTGTCTATCTTTAGGGCTACGAAATATGTATGTTTGCTAGGTATATAATTCAGTAATGTTAGACTGTGTTATTAGTAACTTATTTATAAAGTGATCTTCATTTGTGTTATTATGAAATATAGAGTCAGGCCATTTTTTTACACACAAAGATATTTATTACAAATTAGGAAAGGCTTAGTGTTTATCTGTTTGTTTTTAGAGACAGGCTGTCATTCTGTCACCCAGCTGAAGTGTAGTGGCATGATCATAGCTCACTGTAGCCTTGAACTCTTAGACTCAAGGGATTCTTCTACTTCAGCTTTACAAGTAGATGGAACAGCAGGTGTGTACCACCACACCTGACTAATTTTTAATATTTTTTAGAGATAGGTCTCTCTGTGTTGCCCAGGCTAGTCTCAAACTCTGGGGCTCAAGCAATCCTCCCAGCTCAGCCTCCCCAGTAGCTGGGACTACAGGTGTGTACCACCATGCCCAGTTTGAAAAGCCTTAGTTTTATTAGATACATTTTCAATATGTATTAATATCTCATATTTTGGGTTTATTTTTCTAAATTTAGGCTGATTTCACTAGGCAATATTTTCTTGTTTTGCTGTACCACTTAATTTTTGGAAGTTTTTCATTCTCCCTCTAGTCCAATTGTTTTCAGATTTATTTGTCAATGGAATAGTTTTTATATTATGATGTCATGGCCGAACTCCAAAATGAATTAATGAGATATCACAGCAGATTGTAAACTTGGATTAAAATTGACGGAGAAATAAACAAAACCTTACAAACTAATTGCTGTGAGACTCTTATGCTTTGAAAACTATAACAGAATGGAAAAAATAATGATAACATATTAGAAAAAGTAGGATTACTATAAAAGCAGTAAGAAAGATACTACTTAAAATGAAGTTAAAAACACTTTCAGTGAGAGCAGTGGTTTTATTTCTTATCACATTCATTAAATATATGGACAATGCTTTATAGTTAGATCTGCATGCCAGATGCAACATCCAGTTATATCTTTATATTTTGTTTTTAATGCAGAGAAGTACAAAATTCCTTTTTCACACAGATATGTTGAATGAGAAGGAAAAATATACAGACTATTTTGCAACAGGTAGATACTCTTGAATAACAACTATTCAAAAGCGTTTAATTGTTTAATTTCCAGCAGCTCATTTCTTTTTCTTTTTTTCAATTAAAAATTTTTTAAAAAATTATTTTTATTTTAAAGATATGGGGTACAACTCAGGGTTAGGTACATAAGTGGTCATCATGTAGGTAAAGTTGGTACTCTTATTGATGTTATGTTTCCCCCTCTCCTGGAAGTGCCCCACTACTGCCAATCCCTTTCTCTTTTTTTTTGAGTTGGAATCTCACTGTGTCACCCAGGCTGGAGGGCAGTGGCATGCTCCTGGCCACCGCAGCCTTGACCTGCTGGGCTCCTGCGATCCTTCCGCCTCAGCCTTCCAAGTAGCTGGAACTACAGGCGCCCGCTACCATACCCGGCTAATTTTTCATTTATTGTAGAGACGAGGTCTTACCCAGTTGCCCGGGTGGGTCTTGAATCCGCGGGCTCAGGCAATCCTCTTGCCTCGGCCTCCCAAAGTGCTGCGATTACAGGCTGAGCCACCGCCAATCCCTTTCTTATAGTATTATGATAAATGTTCAGGGTCCGCTTATGAGTGAGAGCATGTGGTATCATTTATTTTTCTAGAGTCCAAATTCTCTGAATATTTAGCTTCATTTTGAAATACTTTGGATTTTGAGTACATGAGTATTACAACTTACATTCTGGGAGCATGATTTTACTAAATGAGCAGTGTTTTAATTTTATTTCTCTCCATTCCAGCCTAATAATTCAATACTATCTAAATCCAGCTTTACTATTTTCTTTATAAAATGCTTAAAAATGAACAAACAGGAGGAGAGAAAGAAAGAGAAGAAAACAGTGATGAAGTCACTTAAGAATAACAAGTAAATGCAGAGTAAGCCAGGGATTGTGACAAAATCTTAGCTACTTCTATGTTTTGGAATTTCCAGTGGGACATGCCAATAGCTAGAGGTAATAATGGAGGAAGTCCAGTCTAGGGCAATAAAAAATAATGATAAAATTCATAGTTGATCCGCTCTTAATTATCATCAAGTGCTTGAAATTTTTAAAAATTCCACTGATAAAATACTTCTCCCTACTGGGGTAGACCACACCTACCTGCCACACCCTGCCCCTTGGTATACCACTGGTTTCTGATATATTAAAAAAATGAAGAGCTTGAGCTCGGCTCAACCTGTAATCCCAGCACTTTGGGAGGCCAAGGCAAGTGGATTGCCTGAGCCCGCGGGTTCGAGACCAGCCCAGGCAACTTGGTGAGACCTTGTCTCTAAGAAAATAAAAAATAAGAAAAAATTAGCCGGGCGTGGTAGCGCATGCCTGTAGTTCTGGCTACTTGGAAGATTGAGACGGAAGGATCGTCTGAACCCAGCAAGTCAAGACTGCAGTGGCCGTGAGCGTGCCACTGCACTCCAGCCTGGGTGACGGAGTGAGACTCCACCTCAAAAAAAAAAAAAAAAAGAAAGAAAGAAGGAAAGAAAAAAGAAAATGCTGAAACAGAGTTACAAAAATTTCGAAAGATTTTTTAATGTTTTCATTTAATACATCAACTCTTTTAGTACAAAAGAAAGTTGACCTATTCTTAGGATACTTGCATAGTTTATAGAATTATTAATTCACAGTAATCTATGATGAACGCCTGACTTTCAGCCCTGTCAGTGTACCTCTTGTGACTATGCATAGGGTTCTTTTTAAAATGTTCTTTGTGACTGTGAGGCCTGAACCATAGACTTTTCTCACTGCTGTTTCTTTATCCATTGCACCCCCTAAACCTGAATGGGCCCTGTTTAATTGGTAACTAATTGCCTTAAAGGTACCTTGAGAAAAGTACATTCTTTGAAACTATCAACAAATGTATAACAAAAGCTTTAGAGCATGAAATTCAGAAAATGTTTTCTTTATTTTTAAAAAAAAATTAATTAAATAACCAAACTTGGTTCTACTGACCTTATTAATTTACTTTAAATTCAGATTCCTGCTGACCAGCTTTTGAAGATGTGATGCACTAGTTGGGTTTTTGAGAACTACAGATGTGAGACTTATCATCTATATCTTAATTTTGATTTTATTGTTTACTTAATTTGAAGGACAGAGAAGGTCAGGCATGGTGGCTCATGCCTGTAATCCCAGCACTTTGGGAGGCTGTGGTGGGAGGATGGCTTGAGGCCAGGAGTTTAAGAACAACCTAAGCAACAAAGTGAAACCTCATCTCTGAAAAAAAAAAATTAGCTAGTTTAAGAACAACCTAAGCAACAAAGTGAAACCTCATCTCTGAAAAAAAAAAATTAGCTAGGCATGTTGTTGTGCACCTGTAGTCCTAGCTACTCTAGAGACTGAAGTGGAGGATCGCATGAGCCCATGAGTTCAAGGCTGCATTGTGCTGTGATCATGCCACTGTACTCCAGCTTGGGCAAAAGAGTGAGATTCCCTTCTCTAAAAATAAAAGAGGAACAGAGAAGAAAAGGCAGGGATTAAACATAAATTTCAGATAGACTGTATGAGGATTAGTGAAATTATGCCTCTTATAAAGCAGAATTATTTGTTTATAGAATTCTAGTACATGTGAATAAAAAAGAATAGTCACTAATACCTTCTAACATTTATTTGAAATGTTAACAGAAGCAGATAATATTTGAAATTAAAGCTTAATTTATATGAATTACTTATCTTCTCTTAAAACTGTTATCAGCATCCATAAGCTTAAGTTATGTATTTTTATTTTCCTGTTTTTGAGGGTCAATATTTGTTTTCAACATGAACAATATTAAACTGTACAATTTCTGAAGTACTCTAAGTTTCTCAGCTACTCTTATTTCCAGATAAGAGTAAAAAATGTAAAAAATATTTTAAAAGTTAAATAAAAATCTTGGTAAGCAATGTAACTCAGGTGTTTTGCACCTGAGAGTGTATTTGGCCAACTTAACTGAGGGCAAAAGCACTAGTATGATGATGACATCTCTGATGAATTTTTCTTGGACCCAGTGTTACTGATAATGTCGATTTGTGGGCTAGCCTTCTTCATCACTTGGTCCATCTTCAGTGCCAGTCAGTGACTGTGATGCAATTCATGGCAACATTTTTTAAATTTAATATTTGTCAGCACTCAAAATGGAATACAGTTCTTTATAGAGTACCTGAAGAGAAAGGCTTTCCATCAAAGCATTTGTACCTACTTTCAGGATTTATTGTAGCAGAACATGCTTCTTTGATTTTACTAGAGCTAAGTTTTCTGATCTTTTGAGGACATACTGCATCTTCATCTTTTTCCGCATTAAGCAATGGTCAACAGAAAAAAAATGACTTTACTTTGAATCCTAAATAAGTTATAATGACTTTAGAAGAATGCCATCTGTGCCAGGTAATTTAGGCCTAAATTATCCTTATATAGACTGTGTATTTGAAAACAAAGTAATAAAATGTCTTTTTGTTTTTAAACTGTAGTTCTCAACTTCTCCTCTTCCAACCTGTTTGAAAGTCTGTTCACTATCTCTATTTTGAGTATAAACAACTCAAGAATATGTACTCTTGTTTTTATTTCTTTTGCAAAGTGCTAATCAAACTCTTGATGGTTAAAAAATATGTGATAGTAATGATTTTTGCTTTTTGTTGTTCTTCATGAGATTTTTTTCCCCAGGGCAAGTTGATGAGGACATTTTTGACCACCTGATTTTTACCTGCTGCCATTGACTTTTCCTTTTTAAAGTATGACTAAGCTTTTGACAGCTTCTTCTTTGGTAATTTATAGAAGAAAAAGCCTTCAGGAAAAGTACTTTATTTTGAGGAGTGACAGAATTTCTTTGTTGTTTGTTTTTTGGAATTGTGTTATAGAAAATTATGAAATTGTAATGACTAAGTGCATATTTTTGAAGGTTTTTACTTTGTTTATTTTCTTCATAAAAAACAAAAAACAAAAAACAAGCAGACCAGTAACTGTTAACCCTAATTTATTTTTACTCTTCAAGTGACATTACTTTTAACTGGCTACATTTGGATAATAAAAGCCATGGATTTTAAACCACTTAGTAATTTGGTTTCATTTTTAACACAAATAACACCTTTTCATCCATTTTATATAAACTTCAAACAACATATGTTTTAACTTACTGCCAAATAAGAAGAAATGTGTTACATTAAAGTGCATGTTGTTTGCTTGCGCATTTGGAAATACCATTCATTTTATAGCAATTTTGAGTTATTTTTCTGTCACTTTGTATTCCTATTCAAAGAGACATACAGAAACCCTCACTCAAAACAACTCCCTTAGGGTTTACTCTTGGATGTCAGTAGACATGAACAGGAGGTACAGTATACAACAGGCTTAGGTCGTGGAAATGTCAACTCGGGGACTTGCATTTATTATTATCCTTTGAATTGTGTCCTCCTGAAATTTTTTGAGTGGTATTTTAATATATTTCTTTTATGTTTAGGTGGGCAAGAGAGAGATACCACCTCACTTTTTTCTCTTGTTCCCGCTGATCATATAAAAAAAAAGAGATACTCTCATTTTTTAGGATTTGGTTCAGATTTTAAAACTGTGTGTTACTAAGGCATAATGGCCATATGGAATATGTAATGTTACTAACACAAAAAGCTAGGGCATAAAAATGGAAACTTTTTCAATGTTAAGATGCACTTCAAAGTGTTCGATGTTTGTAAGTTAATGAAAAAATATTTTTTAAAGTCCTTTTCCTTTAGCATCTTAAGTTGTGCCAAGAGAACATGGTTTCTGTTAGAAAATACAGATCAGAGTTACCTAAAACATATCAATTAGTATAAAAAAGAGAGACTATGTTATGGCAGATAAGGTTTACACAAAATGTATGATTAGTAAATGAGAAAATTTGAAAACACCCTCAGGAAGCTTTCCCTGGCCTATCTCACCTTCTGCCCTGCTGGGTTGGGTGTCTGGCTGTGAAGCTCTTTGTCAGAATCCTGTGCTGAGCCCATCATTCCTGTCAGTGAGCTCCTTGAGGGCAGGGTCTGTAGCTTATTTGACTTAGAGTTCTCATCCATGTCACACAGTAGTCCCTTAGGAAATTTATTTTGAATGAATGTCAGGTGTGGAGTGATAATAGCGAGACCCTAATTATGTCCACATTCATGTAAAATCAAAATGAGCAGCATATTTAGGTTTGAAAATAGTCTCACTACTTTTTAAAGAAACAAATGCCTCTGCATTCTTTTATAAGTGTTGATATTTATTATTTTTGAGAATGGACTAGAAAGAGTGCATATACGTGAAATTTAAAAAAAAATCATTATGATTTTATAATATGTAAACAAAATCATGAAAATGTATTGTCAAAACATGACTTTGTTTTGGGTTTTAAAAAGTTTTTGTAATGTTAATTTTAATAGTGTCCTTTAAAGTGGTGGCCAAGGATGTCAATCAGAAGCAATTCTTTTTTTTGAGTTGGAGTCTCACTCCTTCGCCCAGACTCTCGTGCAGTGGCCGCTCCCGGCCACCGCAGCCTAGACCTGCTGGGCTCCGGCGATCCTTCTGCCTCAGCCTTCCAAGTAGCTGGAACTACAGGCGTGCGCTAACACACCCGGCTAATTTTTTGATTTATTGTAGAGATGAGGTCTTGCCAAGTTGCCCAGGCGGGTCTCGAACCCGCGGGCTTAGGCAATCCATTCACCTCAGCCTCCCAAGGCAAGGGATTACAGGCTGAGCCACTGAGCCCGGCTTGGAAGCAATTCTTACTGGCTACTAGTTGTTGGCAAGTTACGTGAGCAAGGTAGATTTGGACTCAGGCTGGGACGAATGGTCAGACAATTCTTTAGCAGCGGTCACAGTGTAGTTCCAGCAGTGGTGTGTACATTTTTCATTCCCTATGAATTGTAAGCCCACAATGAACTCCACCAATGAACAGGATCAGCCAAAATTTGATTCTCCTTCTATTGTGTTGCTGTTGAGTAGATCTGGTTTCATTTTTATTATGATGAAATTAGATTTCACCTACATTTAATTACATCTTTTGGCAGTATCTCTTTCTTATGAAATCTAGTATCTAGTAACTCAAAGTAGAGAATAATAAATAATCCTCTACCATGAATTCAGCAAAGTTTTTTTCCTTCTGCCGTAAGAATAAGACTATAGTTGCACTGGGCCATAACCAAGTTAATACTTTTTAAAATGCCAAAGCATTAGAAGTTTTTCAGATTTCTGTTGTAAAAGTCCTCTGTACAATTTTACACTATCCTTTATTATTGACTAATCTATAGATTTGACTATTTAATTTAACCAGCATTGTTATACTTTACCTCTAGAATAAATTGAGGCTTTTTAAATGAATTGATCCCTTACTGTCCTATAACAATAAAGCATATTCAGCAGTCATATTTTTTCAGATACTATTGCACAGTGTTGTCAATATTTGAAGAGAAGAACAGCTGTTGTCTAGTGAGTGAGGGTTAAAGGTAAACACTCCCTACGGATTCAAAGAAACACAGGCACCCATCTTATTATGTATGTGTAAGTAGAGCTCAGTAGAATATATTGTCATGTTTCATGTATATTTCATAGAGTAATAACAGCAGTTTCTACTTTTGACTAATATAGCCTTCGGAGCCCATCTTTGTAGGTGACTTGTGCCATGTGCCCTCCAGGCACTCAATACATGTTAGCTGATGATGAGAAATGAAGATCCTTGCTTTACAGTTCTGTACATGGGACAACCAAACCTTTTAGGTAGAGTTAATTAGTATCTGGTGGCCTTCTACATTCCTAAGGGACTATGACTTTGAATTCTCTCTCTTCATCATAGACAAATTTGTGAAGTCACAAAAGTAGTGTCCCAGTTTTAAGCTTGGGAAATGATGTTTAAATGAGTAAGGGTAGCTCATGGTAATATAAATTCTTCATTCTATTAGCTGTTTAAGTCTAGGCTTCAGGGGACTCTCATACACTGATTTACTTGTAAGTGAGAACCTCCAGTGCTTCTGGCAGTGTTATTTGTTGGCATAATGTGTTGCATTATTAGTATAACAATAGACTTAGAAGTTAAGTGTCAGCCTTTGGCTGAAATTATCTTCTAGTCAAATAATTTTTAGGTTTAGGGTTTTTTTTTTTTAATTGGAAAGGGGGAAATATCTTCATTTATTATTCATAGCTACAGTACATTTGTTATGATTCTTTTGTTTAAAAATGAGACAGAGTATGAATTAACATCAACTATAGTTTTAAAGGCTCCAAAGTAAATTAGAAAACTTATTTCATATATCTTCATAAATTATGGTTTTAAATTTTATTAGCTGATTGAATATTTTGCCTCAGTTAATTTTGGGAATGTTGGCAGATAACTACACATCTCTGTTTCACTGGAAATACTTTGTCTCTTTATTTTTCATCATCAGAAAAATAAATAGTATAGGTTGGACAGTGTTAATTTTTCATAAGTGGAAAAGGACATGCCATAGTAGTAGGTAAGGGTGGAACAGGTACTTGGGATAAGAAATAAAAAGTGAATGTGTACAGCCCTGTGTGTGGGGTGGGATAGATTCAGGGAATTCACTCTTTCATATTTAATTTTTCCAGACTAATTTTTTTCCATGTGGGCATGACAAAAGGTAAAAGAAAGAGTAAAAAAACTCTCATTTTGTGAAAAAAAAAAAAAAAAAAAAAAGAATTTTTTATAGATGTAGAAAAGATAAAACCTGAAAGTTGTATACCAAATTCTTAACAGTTCCTTTGGGGAATAAATCTCTAACTGGAGGGCCTTTTCTTTTTTGCATTTTATGTACTCCCATGTTATTTGAGTTTATTTTGAGGAGCATGTGTATTTCTATAATTTAAAAAAATTACGGAAGCAGGCCGAGAGAGACAGAGAGAGAGAGAGAGAGAGAGAGAGAGACAGAATATGAATGGATGAAAGGCTATAGGTTGCCCCCCAGAAGGGCAAGAAAGGCTAAGACTCTGGGTATCCAAGCTGAGTCCTAACATGCAGATCAATTCAGACACTTGCCAGCTAGGGGGGCAGGATAGAGTCTTCTTACCAGAAGCAAAAGCTGGAATCTAGGCCAGTGGTGAAGGGGGGAGCGATGTGGGGAAGGGAGCAGGACCGTAGAGGGGAAAGATGTGGTAGTGTTAGATTGGAAAGAAAGGCCATTCATTATAGAGACAGCCTGGAATAAACATCAGTGATCATGATGTGTAGTTAGGACATACGCATTTTGTGGCAAGAGTTTGATACTTATTTCCTTTAAAGTAAATTTCTACCCTGGGGAGCTCCTGGGAGTTCAAGTATGCATCTATTGAGAGAGATCAGTCATAATGAGTCTTTATTTATTACTATTATTTGTCAGAAAAGGAGCAATGCTTAACCTCTCTAGATAGCTTCAATACCATGACATGACATCAGGTTGTAGAGCTGGCCAGGTTATATCAACATTTTAAAATGGAGTTACTTATTTTCTTAGTTTTGATGATGACCCATGTAAAATATTTTTTTTAATGGTCTAATATGAGGTTAGGCTCTTACACATAGAAATTGAAGTAAAAGAAGCTATTTATGAACTAACAGAGTAGGTTGATTAATCCTTTGCTAAAGTAGACATCAGGAAGTACATCAGTACTCATAGATAGAAACACACACATATGCATTCTTTGTGTAAGGTTAAGATCTATATAGCTAAATATATTCATTAGTATCACTTAGGAGATGCTTTTTCTTTTGTCATGTTTCTTTGGCAAAAGCTAGCAGTTCTGTTAGCAGTGGTTTTGATGATAAAATCCAGTAATTCAAGAGGTTGGCTTATTCAGCTAACAACTGCTACCTTGGGCAATCGCTGGACCAACTGCAAGGGGTCTGTTTTCTTGAGGCCTGGAAAGCTGTTCTGTTTGCTAAACAAAGGAATTGTTGATTTCAGTGATTTAATTCCCCTTTTGGCTAAAGGCTGCTGAATGAAAACAGTGCTTATTTGGGAAGGAATCTGTTGCTAAGGCAACTGATATCTCCTTAATTATTGGCCAATATTCCCATATGAGATTGGTCTCTTTTGATTGTTGAAAATAACCAAATTATCCTGAGCACTTTCAAGTCTTAAATTTGGTGCTGATGGCAGGGGATAGAGGAAGGGTTTCTCTCAAGTATCTAATCAGATATCTCCTCTTTGGGTTGGCATAGTGAAGGCACTATGTTTGTGGGGCTAAAAAAATGTAGATAACACATATTTGCAAAATCTCCTTCATTGTAAGAGATCTTAGCCGGGCTTGGTGGCTCAGCCTGTAATCCTGCACTTTGGGAGGCTGAGGTGAGTGGATTGCCTGAGCCCACGGGTTCGAGACCCGCCTGGGCAACTTGGCGAGACCTCATCTCTACAATAAATCAAAAAATTAGCCGGGCATGGTAGCACGCGCCTGTA
>CAUYQG010073715.1:0-41529 GCA_963574415.1 Tarsius wallacei
AAGAATTATTATAAATTCTTCTACAAAGAAGGCTATAAGAAGCAATGGAAAATTGAAAACAGAATAAAGTCCTTGTATTTGTCAGGGTTCTCCAGAGAAACCAAACCAATTTTTTATATGTATAATTCTGCATATATATGCATACATATGTATACATTTGTATGTATGTAGGTATCAAGCAGGAGACCAAGGAGAGCCAGTGAGAACCCGAGAACCATGATCACCAGTGGTGTAAGTTCTAGCCTGAGGACAGTAAAAGACCCATGTCCCAACTCAAGCAGTCAGGCTGAGGGAGCAAACTCTTCTCTCACCTTCTTGTTCTAGGCAGGTCCTCAGTGGATTGGATGAGACCCACCCACGCTGTGGGGGGCCATCTTCTTAATTCAGTCCACCTATTCAAATGCTAATCTCATCCAGAAACAGCTTTACAGATACCCTAGAAGCCATGGTTAAATGCATATCTGGGCACTCTATAACCCTGTCAAGTTGACTATAAAATAAACTATCACAGTCATTCAAAGAAAAGGAAAGTATTAGACAGAACACAGACCAAGGTCAAGGTTAATGATATAAAGCAAATGAAGGAGGTTTTGAAAAACGAATAAAGAGAGTATGGCACTGAAAAATACAATAAATAATGATGTTAATAGGCAAATGGGGAGACTTTAATGATAACTAAAGTCATTTTTAAGTATATTCAGGGAACTTTTACACACATACAGAAAGGATCATATTGTGGCATGTAATGTGTGTTTAATAAAAACAAAAAGTCAAAGCCGTATTCTCTGATCATAGTGCAATAAAGTTGGAAAGTTTTAAACACTAAAATGTGCCTAGCTGCACTAAAAAAAAAGAGGAAGGAAAGTTCTTATATAGTGCTGAATCTTGGAAGAAATCCACGACACCAGGCACAAATTGTATTAAACACAAAAAAGATACAAGTAAATTCCACTACAGTTATTTGTAGGAAACTGTGATGCCAATATTAGGAAATTTATTGCTCTAAATGCCTACAATCTTTTTTCTTTCTAAGAAAGAACTAAATTCAATTTTTAAATTGTGAAATGGGGATGAAGAAGCAAGCCAGAACAAAGCACACACACACACACACACAAAAAATCAATAAAGTGGAGACATAGAGATGATACAGTTTATCAATAGAACCTATGTTTAGTTATTCAAAAATATTGAAGATTTCCAGGCCAGGCTTGGTGGCTCAGCTTGTAATCCCAGCACCTTGGGAGGCTGAGACAAGTGAATTGTTCGAGACCAGCCCGGGCAACTTGATGAAGCCTCGTCTCTACAATAAATAAAAAATTAGCCAGGCGTGGTAGCGCACGCCTGTAGTTCTGGCTTGGAAGGCTGAGGTGGAAGGCTGACCGGAGCCCAGCAAGTTGACGCTGGGGTGACCATGAGTATGCCACTGCACTCCAGCCTGTCCGACGGAGTGAGACTCTAACTCAAAAAAAAAAGAAAAGATTTCCAGTTCCTGTAAAGATGATAAAAAGTAGCTGGTCCCCAATTTTCCCAAGGAAAACTTAGAATACAGGGAATAATGAAAATAAATAAACACAGGAATCCTGGGGAGACAGGAGCCCAAAGACTTGTAAGCTCATTTTCATAGGACATACTAGAGCCCAAGAAGATGAAGGGAAAAAAACTGCCCTGTCCTGCTCTCACCTCCTCCCTGCCATAGAAATCATGGCCTCAGGGCAGACTGGTACAGGTGTCCACTGGGATAAAAGCAGGGTAGACTCAATGCCATGCTGAGGAGAGGACAGTCACAAAATGTATAATGAAAACTAAAGAGCCAAAAATAGTCAAGATGTTTCCAAAGAGGAAACATAAAGGAAATGTGTCCTACCAAGTGTTAAAATTTGTTAAGAAGATGCAATGGTTTAAAAAGAAGAAGAAGCGCAACCGTCTTTTGAGTCCTCCTCTGCTGTAGGAGCTTTTCTGTCTTCTTAATAAACTCCTGCTTTTGGAGGAGGAGGAACAGGAGGAGGAAGAGGAGGAGGAGGGGGAGGGGGAGGAGGAGGAGGAGGAGAAATAGTTAATTAATAATAGCATTGGTGAGCCAGGCTCGGTGGCTCAGCCTGTAATCCCACGCCTTGGGAGGCTGAAGTGAGTGGATTGCCTGAGCCTGCGGGTTCGAGACCCGCCTGGGCAACTTGGTGAGACCTCATCTCTACAATGAATCAAAAAATTAGCCAGGCGTGGTAGCGCGCGCCTGTAGTTCCAGCTGCTTGGAAGGCTGAGACGGAAGGATCGCCAGAGCCCAGCAGGTCGAGGTTGCGGTGGCCGAGAGCGGCCACTGCACTCCAGTCTGGGCGACGGAGTGAGACTCCAACTCAAAAAAATAAAAAATAAAATAAAATAAAATAAATTAAAAAATAAATAGCATTGGTGCAGGGATAGACAAGTTGATTGGTGACATAGAATAGAGCACCCAAAAATAGGGTTATTGTATATATAAAAATTTGATGGATAATAGTGGTGGCATTGCAGATCAGTGGGAATGTAGGAAATTATTCAATATACGGATCTTGAAGAAATGACTATCTGATTTGAAAGTGAAATGAAATGTAATCATTTTCTCACACCATTCAAAAAATTAGTTCAGGTACACTCAGTGCATAATATTAACAGTAAAACTATAAGCTTTTCGTGGATACAGTAAGTATTTTATGAACTTGACATAAGAAGGGATTTCTTAAATAAAACACACAAAAGTGCTACCTATAAAGAAATCTACTAGTAAATTTGATTATAGTAAAATTAGAAATATTCATTTAGCAATAGGTGCCTTAGTGAAAGGGAAAATACAAATCACAAGCTATATGTAAGCAATCCAAACATGAGCATGGATAAATAAATTATGAAATATTCACATAATGGATTATTACATGTCCATGAAAATGAATAAACTGCAACCATAGCATCAATATGGTTGAATCTCAGGAACATACTATGGAGCAAGAAAGTAAATCCTAGAACAGTTACTCTTTCCTAACCTTATAGTCTATGTTCAATTATTTGCAATTTGTCAAAAACTCTATTCTAAATATCCCAATTCCGTTCTGACTCATTCACTTAAGCCAATGGAATTAAGTACTTTTATCAACAGGTTATTAAGAAACAGGTCTATTTCTGAGAACTTCTTAGAAAGTATTGGCACCAGTCACCTGTCCACCCTATACTCCCACTCTTGGGTCCTGGCTTTCTCACTGGCATGGAAACAGCCAGTGACACATGGTGGGAGGGGCTCTTCCTGGGCCATAAGAGGATCCCCTAACTTCAGGAGCTTATTCAGAGAAGGTTGAAAAGTCAAGACAAGCCTCCAAACATTCACTCCTTTCCTGCTTTCCTTGAGTCTGCTCCATCAGAAGTGGAAATCAACCGGGTGTGGTGACTCACACCTGTAATCCCAGAACTTTGGGGGGACAAGGCATTCTTAAGCCCAGAAGTTAGAGACTAGCTTGGGCAACATAGTGAGACCTCATCTCTAGAGAAAAATAAGCAAAATTTGCCAGGCATGGTGGCATGCATCTGTAGTCTCAGATACTCGGGAGGCTAAGGCGGAAGGACTGCCTGAGCCCAGGAGGTTAAGGCTGTGATCATATCACTGTACTCCAACCTGGGACAAAGAAAGAAGAAAAATAAAGAAGAAAGAAGAAGTAATAGCCCAAGAATGGCTACGTGTACCAGGAGCCCAGTACTTTATTGATGTAGTGTAGCAAACTGTAGCAATGCTAAAAACCACTTGTTTTAGCAGGCAGCAGTTATAGGTGTGTGCATGGTTACTTCTGCATCTTTTACAAAGTACTATAAGTACAACAATCATCCTCAGCCTTGCTCTCTTTCTTTACTTCCCCATGAAAGCACCATGCTCTTCCTGGTGCAGGCTCTGTGTTTGCTATTCCCCTACATGGAACAGTCTTCTTCCCTGTTAATCCTTGCTACCTGGCCAACTCTTACCTGATATTCAGTTCTCAGATTAGACATCCTTTTCCTCAGGGAGTCTTTCCCTGACTCCGCAAGACTAGGCTAGGTAATTCTGCTTAGTGTTCCTCCACACACTCTTCTTAGAAATATCCTAATACTACAGACACTGCTGTGCAGTTGAGTATACTCACCTGTATGGTCCAGTAGATGATAAGATTCTTGAGGGCTGGAACTGCCCCTAAGACGTCACTCTTCTTAATATCGCCAAACAGAGAAGGGACTTAGTAAATAGGTATTTAAAAAAAGTAATATGAATCTAATATTACAATATACTCAAGTAAATTCCTGCTGGGTTTAATGACTTCAACTAAGAACAAAAATAAAACTGGAGAAAGCATATGCAATCTCTGTAGAGAAAAGAAACCATTCTACACGCTGAAAATATTGAAGTCATCAGAGAAAAGATGGATATTTGTATAAATGTAAAAATGAAAACAAAATATGGTAAAAATCTATTTAAATAAGTAGAAATGCAGTGGGATGGGGGAAATGTGATAAACATGACCAAAGTCTAGCATTCAACATACATAATTAGTACAAATATGCAAGACCTTATTCTATAACTAGAAAAGGGAAATGCAGGCTAAAAATTACAAACGATAAAAAATGCACTGCCCCAGTAAAAATTCAGGAATACAGATTTTAAAAGCTTGGAGGGGGTGTTAAATTGTTATTAAAATAAATAAAAATAATAAGTCCCAATGCTCACAGTGCTATGGAAAAATACAACGATTACTGTTGAATTCCATCTGGAGAGCAATCTGGCAATATACAATATTTTACAGTTTCATTTGGGGAGGGTTACAGCCTAAGGAATTAACCTAAAAGATGGCCAGAAGTGACGCATAAAGAAGTTTCTAGCAGGGATATTTATAGATTAAGAAAACTGGAAACAATTCAAGTATCAACTGATAAAATTAGGGGCTATAGCTGGAATGGGTATCTAGCAGGCAGCATGAATATGATAAGCTCTTGGACTGTGGAAACCTGATATAAAGGAAGGGAATGAGAGAAAGTCAGAATCCAAAGCATATACACATGGTTGTAGCCTCACAAAGGTCAGAAGGGATTTCAGAGATACTATGTCCTGCTCAGCTTTTAATCTTCCCTGGCATCATTTGTCAATAAAATTGCATTCCTCCCTCCCTCACCCCAAGCACAGTTTTTTGTTTTTTTTCAAAGGAAAGTCATTTAAAAAGAAGTAAGATGCGACTATACAAGCATTTTAATTGCTATGCAATGTACATAAAGTTTATTGCTGGCTCTTATGATTACAATCATTATTATTTAATGCACCAAGGCCAGAACTGTTTTATTAAGTAAAAGTCAACTAATTAAGAGAAAGGGTACGAATTGACTGCAATAACACAACCCCCATCACGTATCAGCTTCCATGTAATGGAACACTCTTTCCCAGTGCACTTGCTTCCCAGGATATGCCTTTCTCATGCTCCTCCAATCACTCTTCACCTCTGCTGTTAGTTTAAAAATATGCAAGATGAGTTCAAATTTGTATGGATTATTGCCTTGATATCTTTGGAGCCAAGATACTATATAAGTCTAAAAAGACAAAACCAAAAAAGAGTCGGGATAACGAGAACTGCAGAGACTCAATAAGGAAGCAGAGGAATATGAGAGAAGAGGCTACCCAGGAGGCCACATCCTGGCTCTGGCAGCAGCTCAGTCCTAAAGGTTCCTCACCTCAGACTGAGTTCCTTAGTCTCTCTGGAATTCTGTTTCCTTGGGTTTCGTAACGTAGGGTTGGACTGCATGATTTCTCAGGCCCTTTCCTGAAACGGCATCCTTCTTGATGAGTGGGGGAATGTGGTCTGTTACATGGTTGACTCATAACGAAGAAAGCATCACTTCTCTCAACTTCAGTTCTACTTTTGCATCCTTCTTGCAGATCATGAGGTGATTTTTTAAAATCATTGTCTCAATTTCCTCCTGAATCTGTTGATAGGACATTTTTCTTTGACCACCACATTGGCATTTTTCTTACAGAGTCCTCTGAACCATTTTTTAAAATAAGCCTTATTTTTAGAACAATTTTAGATTTACAGATGCTGAAGCACTTTGAGATGTGTAGAGAGATTTTTTTAATACCTATGTAAAACAAACAAAATACTCATAGTTGGCTAAAACAATTGCTTTGTTTTTTAAGTAGTTAAACTATTTCTCTTCTCCTTCTTCTTCTTCTTCCTCCTCCGCCTCCTCTTCTTTTGCTCTCCTTTGATGAGACAGAAAACAAAATGGCACAAAATTAAGCTGTTAGAAATTCCATTATGTATAAATTTAATGTCAAATATTTAAATAGGAACAAACATATTAAAACGCAAGTGATGAAATTAATTCTTTTAAAATGTTAACTTCTGCGAAAGAGCCAATTACTCACCAATCACATTTCTATTAGATGTTTTCACAAAATCTTACTGCATTACAGGAATTTCTGGAACCAGCCTCTTTGCAAAGATTACATTTCTTAGAACTATTAGGGACTGACACCTTAAGAACTAGCTTAAGACTTAGGAACTCACTGGAGACATCAAGGCAACCTTGAAAAGCCTAAGAAAGTAGAGATTTGTACATGAACCACAAAAAGATCACATGGTGTGAAAGTTTAGGCTTATCTGAATGTGGGTGATGAAATTGGTCGCTTGGCTATTAAGAGTATTTGCTCTCCAGCAAAGAGGGGCTAAATTCCCGAGAAATCCCTTAGCAGGAGAGCTCACATTTGAGGAACTTTTAAGAAAATACAAATTGAGCAATAATAAAAATGGAAGTGACTCAACGAACATTTGAATGGATGTTTTTCTTTTCTTGAAATAAAGTATTAAAGATAATCCACTAAATCAAAAACATCCCAATGACATTTTACATGCCTTAAATTAATAAAAGTGGGTCTGAATTACTAATTTCCATGTACCCTTCCTCACGTGCTAAAAACTTTTTTGCTTACTTTTCCTGGTGCTTCAATAGGATATTTATAAATTCATCTTGTTTTGTTGTAGAAATTTGCACAATAATGGGACTTATGACTCAGAGCTCCTAAATCCTGCTTCTGAGAAATTGCCATGTTCCCAAGGGCCCAGAATAACTTGGCTATTCTATAAGAAAAAAAATTTGGATATCCTCTATTCAATCTACTTATTAGATATCTCTCAACCCCCTCTTCAACAACACAGATGAATTCTATCCACAATAACCTAGTGTCAAAGCATCGACTGCACTCCCCCTCCCGGTCCCTTCCACAAAGTTCACTCCTTTCTCCTCCGATGTCCCCTGTGTCGTTCTGAGGTCCACTTCCATCTTCCTTGGCTTCTTCCACAGCTTCAGTAAATTAATATCCACTCCTTCTTGGCCATCTGCTTTTACCAACTTTTTCTGTGACCCTTCTCTAATTTGTTCTTTTTCTAACAATTCCTAAAAAGAACATTGTCAGCTTCCTGTCTTTCTTCCTACCTTCTTGTTTTCCTGGTTGCCTTCCTGCCTTTCTACATAATTAAGGCCAATAGCTATTATGGGAGTTAAGCAAGGTAGACATCTGTGTGGAGGGCAGGATCCGGTCATGGCCAAGCACAGTTGTTGGAGCCTAAATGGAATGAAGATGTCTGCTCCACAGGTTGGGGTCCAGAGGTGGCCTGAAGAGGATCACTGGAACCTGAGTGGAGTCAGGGATCCATGCAGTGAGGAGAGGGTAGTGGCGTCCCAGCAGGAGAAAGTGGTGGCCACAGGAGACTGAGTACACACAGGAATGGTTGATCCAACAACTAAATACATTAGGATAACCAGAACCAAGTTTCCTGTTGTTAAATAAGGTGGTTATAAATGTGGTTTTAGATTGGAATTGGAAGTATTACTGTGAATTTATGAATTTCAGTATGGGAAGATATTGGAATAAATATAGGACATTTGTTTGTGTGTGTGTATGAGCGTGTGCACAAGTGTGTATACATGTGCATGTTGGTGCAATGAGCAGACCCAGCATTCAGATCTTGGTTTCTAAACACCATGCCCATTAAAAGGAACCAGTGCTACTTGTAGAAATGCCTGATTTGTCTGATTTCAGGGCTGGGGCAGAGAAAGTACAAGAAGGATTTAGAAAATCAAATTATGTCAAAAAGTGAGGAAGAGCTCAAAGAATCATGGGTATGTATGAAAGGGACACAGGAGTCAACTTGGAAGGGATCCCACTGGTCAAATCTAAGATCATTTGAGAATCAAAATAAATGATATCAGTAGATTATACCCTATTGGATACAACAGAAATCCAATGAATGAATGAAAAAGCTATTTCTTACAGCATAACGCCATCTAATAAATAAATGTAGAAGTAATGATAGAATCAGAAAATCAGGTCAGGCGTAGTGTCTCATGCCACTAATCCCTGCAGTTTGGGAAGCTGAGGCGGGAAGACTGCTTGAGCCCAGGAGTTCGTGATCAGCCTGGACAACATAGCAACACCTCTTCTCTACAAAAAACAAAAAACAAAAAAATTAGCCTGACACGCTGGCACACACCTGTTGTCCCAGCTACTCGGGAGGCTGAGGTGGAAGAGTAGCCTGAGCCCAGGGGGTCAAGGCTGTGGTGAGTCATGATTGAGCCATTGTGCACTCCAGCTTGGGCAACAGAGACTCCAACTCAAGAAAAAAATTGCCATATGACAATAATCATAGTAATAATTAATCGAGCATCAATGGATGGTAAAACTGATGAATCCAAATTTTATGAGAAACAAAATATTTTAATAATCTCAAAATTGCCCTGTAATCTTTCAAAGTGTCAACTTTGGTCATGATAGTCAAGGGAAGACTAGAAAACTGTCCTATACTGAAAGAAATTAGAGAGACATGACAGTAAATGTAAGACATGATGTTGGGCTGGATTATTTGCTATAAAGGTGGTTATTAGGATAATTGGTACAATTAGCATCAGTCTGAAGATGAGATGGTAGTAATGAATCAATTCCAATTTTCTGATTTTGATGGTTGTAATATGTCTATGTGGAAGAATGTTCTCAAATGTAGCAAATATATGCTAAAATATTCCAGAGTAATGGTATCAGGTCTACAGCTTACAAATGATTGAGGAGGAAAAAACATTCTCTGTTCTATTCTTGCAAGTTTTCTGTAAGTTTGAAATGACTTCAAAATAAAAAGAGAAAATACAAAATAGAACATGCTTACTAAGGATCTTTGGTTGAAAGCAAGGAAGTTGATCGTGAGCAACTTGAAAATAAATAGATTGGGGATTCAAAAAATGGAATTATCTTTTGGAGGGTGGGCCCCTCAGAGTACACTCAGAGTTTGCTCCTCCAGATCAAATAGCCAAAGTTCTAATCTGGAAGTGTTGAGAAGGCTGTGTCACCATTTGCTGAAGAAACGTCTTGAGACAAACAGGTGACACTTGCCCACACCGCACTGAGTGTTCAGTGGTTTCTGACCAACAGCAACATGGCTCACCTGCCCTACCCTCCCTATTCACCAATATCACCCCAAGTAAACTTTTTTTTTTTGTCTCCCTGGATGAAAAAAGTCCTCAAAGGGAAATATTTTGGTGCTGTGGAAGAGGAAAACAAAAAATGAAAAATGGCAGAAACACTAAAAAGCATCAAAATTGAGGAGTTCAAAAACTGTTTTGAGCAGTGAAAAACGCATCTCGATACATGGATTGCATCAAAGGGAGAGTACTTTGAAGGTGACTGAAATTTAAACATATAAGAATAAATACACAATTTTTTATAAGTAAATTCTGGATATTTTGGAGTCCCTCTCGTTTGTACTAGCAGAAGGAAGCCCTGAACACAAACAGAACCTCTAGGAGGACAGGCAGGAGGCGGAACTGGAAATCTCAGCCACAGAAAGTCTGGTTCCATCCCACCCTAAGAAGGGAACCCCTTGGAGCCTCCTCTTAGCATCTCTACTTGGGCAGGCTTGAGTTTTGACCCCGATTTGCCTCCCAAGTTCAAGTTTGTCAGGATTAGAAATTCTGTTGCTCTACTTACCTCTCTGGGTTCTCGTTTCCTCCTTGGTTTCACTATTTTGCCAGTCAGCTCTTCCATACTTTCAAGATTTTGTCTTGGTGGGAGGGTTTGTCCAAATGATATAGCCAACTGTATTTCCAAAAAGAGAAATCTCTGCTTTATTCTTTTCACAGCTCTTACTACTTCTACAAATCCTGTGCATTTGTTTAATTGCTGTCTCCTTCCCCAGACTGATAGCTCTGAGACAATGGGGCCTGTCTGCCCTGTCCACTATCACCCTCCTTACAGGGCAGAAACTAGTATGGCCACCGAGAACTTCTGCTACAAGAGACCCCACAAATTCTCCATATACTGGCCCAGTACTTCCATTCTTTGACACATCACTCTTGAAACCATTTTCAAGATCTGGCTTCCCTGTGCTCACTGCCCCAGCCACTCCCTCTCAGATTCCATGACTTCCACCTCCACCCAATAAATGCTAGAAATGAATCTTATTTATTCTTAAATTTTCTCTTTCTCTTTTAACACACTGCTCTAATGTTACCTGCTCTGCAAAGCTTTCCCCATCATTCCTAGCCAGGACCCCATAGCATCTTCTACTTATCACTACTATAGAAACTCTTACCATATTGCATTGAAATTCTTCACTTATTATTCTGGTTCCCCACTGTAAGGTTCATATTCATTGCTATATTCCCAATACATTTGTAGAATCCCCACAAATGTTGACAATCACCTAGAGCCTCAGAGCTAGTGCTCTCTGGTCAAGCTTGTCTCAGGTCTTTGCTATGGCTCTCAAATTACTTGGAGAATTCATTAAAAATGCCGTTTCTGGCTCTTGACTCCAGGATATTTTAATGAACTCTTTTTAGGTTGGGGCTCTCAAAATCTGCATGTTAAACAAACATCCCTGGTGATTCAGGAACAAATTGGGAGCACTATTCTAAATCATTTTAAACCTTCAGCTGATTTCACACCCACTCCAGCCTGGGCTGGCTTCCTCCCTGGGTACCTTACAAGGTGGATATCCACACAGCTTTGTTGTGTTGTGCTGGCATTTTGATGCCAGTGTCACTTTCTTAGTCGGATTTCCCCAGAGACATGAGGGCTCAATTGATTTGTTGAACTCAGCTTTCAGTAATTTTAAATCCCACACTGACTCACACCCACTTTGACTTTTGGTTCCAAATTTCACAATTTCTAGCCCCAAGTCCACATCAGTCATCTGAGACTCCCAGCTCTGCCCCCCTAACCATGTCACTTCCCACAGTAAAACCATCAGACCTTTCTCAGGCCTTGCCAGCTACTCTCTTTCCAGGGACATTTTAATTAATTCATTTTAGTCCTCTACCTTAACTTTTCCTCACATCCACAGTTGTTCCTAAAACACTGTGACAAGAATCAAGGTTGGAAACTTTGAAGAAAATGTCACTTCTTTTTCTGCTATAAAATTGACTTATTTCTTTCACTGAACACTGGTTTAAGGGCCTGAAATACCTGAGTTCTCAGGCTGCATTAACCAGTATCCCATGAAATATCATGTCAAGAAAAGAGAAGTCCCGAGGCTCTTCAGCTTACTGGGCTGTGACACTTTTTATCTTCTTCCCCCCATGAACCCCACTAAATTTGTTTTCTTATCTGCTTCCCCCAGGATCATGAGTGAGCTAGATCTGGCATGGTTATTCAATATCAAGATAGTCCCAGCTGCACAGCATTTCTAGCAATCATTCTTAGGCCCTCATAAATGTCAGAAAGTGATCTGACCTACGTTAGCAGATCTAGGCTACAGAATGCTAAGAAATCCTGTCTATCCTTATGAGGGATAATAAATGAGCATTTTTGACTTGCAAAAACATTTGTTTGGATTCTTCCCAGGAATAACAAACTCAAAATGCCCACAGAAGCCAGAGGGATAATTAAGCGTGTGAATCCAATAAATGTAAGAAAATAAGGCTTGGTGTGGATTGTGGAAAAATAACAGTAAATCTCACCAAAAGGTAGGAGGGAGTGAAAAATTGTGCTAGACATTCCTATAAAACAAAGTCTGCTGACCTGTCATTCTACCATATTCACTTATAGTCTAAAAAGATGTATTTGATCCAACCACAGATTTTTTTTAGTAGGTATTTTAGTTAGGCTATAGATTAAGCTATCAACAAAAAGACTTGAAACTTCAGTGGCTCAAATAAGACTTAAATTTCTTTCTATAACAGACTAGAAGTAGGTAGACAGTTGAGGACTGTGTATAGCTCTGCTTCATACCTCCAAGTATCCAAGCTGCTTGAGCAGCTCAGTCACCCTCCAAACATGATTCCATCTCTGTGTCAGGGTCTGTTCCAGCTGCCACCAGTTCCCAAAGACAGGAGAAAGACATGTCCTAGGAGTTGTACATATCACTACCACTCAATCCTATGGACTCCACAGGGAGACCCATGTGTGCTACTAAAATCCACAAAGGGAGTTGTAATACCAAAAGATGAAAGGAGATAGTAGATACTGGGAGGTAGCAACAATTTCTGCCATGCTTGGTTTTCAGGTAAAACCCAAGTGAATCTCCATAAACCTAAATCTATCTTCAGTCTTTAAAAATGCATTTATTGAAAAATCAATTCTGAATCAATCCATTTTTGATCCTTGGCATTTAATTTTGCACCAAACTCACTTCATGTGAGTGAAGATAACTACTCATAGATTCACTTTAGCACCAGAAAAGTCAAGAATAATGCAGAGAAGGCTGAATGATAATGAGCCTTAAGAGTCTCATTTGATAGGTGTAATAAAAGCAATCAATTACACTTATTACTAGTACATTACACACTATGACAACGACTGCCAAAAAAAAAAAAAAAAAGGTAAAGACTGATATAATTCAGGACAAATGCAAAGGGTAAAAGTCATATTCTTTATTATCTAAGCACTTACTATTGCTATTTTTAACCCATCTTATTCCAAAAAGAAATGATGGGAATCTAATGGGGTTCCATAAAATTGAAAAGGTAACAAATGACACCTAAGTAAAAAAAATGTAAAAACAAAAGTGTGGGTATAAGACAGTATGCAGACAAGAGTGACTCCATCTTGGATGCTAATCCACCATGTTGACTTCTGATTAGGTATTCAGTCCCATGAATACCTCCTGACTCCTACTTTATTTCCTGTCCTTAGTGAAACATGTACTCACTATAAATCCTGCCTTTAGATCAAAGTGACCTTGATGACATTGCACAAATCAGGCTATGTACCTTCTTTGCCTATGGTGTGTATGTCCTGGATCTGAGAAGTAAAAGTGTGAAGATTTACCTGTCTTGCTGCTGCTGAAGACCACACTTCCATCCATAAATTCCTCAAGTAAATCACCCTTTACCTACAAACTGGATTTGTCTGCCTCATTCTGTGGTCTCTAAGCAACTTTTGGCATTTGGGGGTCGTTTTCCATATATGATCCTTTCACAGAACTGATGGATCTAAGAACAAATGGACACAACTCTGACAGTGAGTTTTTGCTAATGGCAGTCTAGCTCACAGAGAAGACTGATTGGCTACAAAATCACAGCATTTCTAAGCTTATTTTAATTCAATTTCTATTCCCCAGACTTAGCTCCCTGGTTGTGTCTTGCATTTTCATGCACCATGAAGATCAGTGCCGTTGTCTCTGCCCCTCCCCTGTCCCTACCATAAGCTCCCGTGTCCCAGGCTGGGCAGTCACTTCTGGGATTTTCCCAGAAGTCTCCCAGCAGAGTTCTCTTCCTTCTTTGCCAGCATTCTCTTCCTTGCTCCCACAGTCATACTTATATGATAGCAGACATGATCGAAACTTATGCCAGCTTCCATTTATGTTGTCAGTGTTCTCTTCAACATAGTCAAGACCTATGCTCCCTTTACTCACCTGAGTTTTCCCTCTTCCAGGGACAGTGCCACATACATGGCAGGTGCTCTAATGTTGCTGAGTTTACAAACAGAAGTTTAGGTTTCTGGCTGCCCACCCTATCGTCCACAGAATTCCCACACCTGCCCAAGGAGCCACGTGAAAGGGTGTTCACTGCAGCATTGCTTATCATTGTGAAAAGCTAGCAAAGCCTAATTTGTCTATTAGGAAAGTCATGTTGATGTAAACTGTTTAAATCATATACTAGAATGCTGTATAGTATAATTAAAATAAATAAATTAAATAAATTGATCCACATTTATCAAACAATCAGAATAAATCTCAAAAAAGCATTAAGTTAAAAATCAAGTTCATGAACAATATGTAAGATATTATACCATTTATGTAAATAATATGTATTATCTTTTCAATAAAAAGCCAGGTAAATTTTTTTAAAGAAATATAAATTTAAAACATAAAGATCCTTCCCTCAACCCCATTTTCCCTCCAGCTTCTGTGCTGTCTTTTCATAATTTGCTCCAATATGAAGTTCACGAACCAGAAAGATGCAGATTTGAAAAGGCAGGAGGGTTGTAAAAGGGACAAAGCAGGCAATCTAGCTCCCGTGGTACAATGTCAGAAACCATGATCCCCACACTGTGGTCTCCTTATGGCATCCTGGGTATTAGGTCATTCAGCAAGCTGGTCTCGAGTGCCCACTACATGCTGGGCACTGCACTGGATGCCAGGGATGCAAGGACGCAGTCTTTCCCCTGGAGGCATTAACAATCCCATAGAGTGACAGACTCATGGTGACAAATCCTCCATTTAAAATAATAACAATAGCAGGGCACAGGGGCTCACGCCTATAATCCCAGCACTTTGGGAGGCTGAGGTGAGAGGATTGCCTGAGTCCACGGATTCGAGACCAGCCTGGGCAACTTGGTGAGACCTCATCTCTACAATTAATTTTTAAAAAAAATTAGCTGGGCCTGGTGGCACACGCCTGTAGTTACAGCTACTTGGAAGGCTGAGGTAGAAGGATCTCCTGAACCCAGCAGGTCAAGGATGCGGTGGCCGGGAGCTTGCCACTGTCCTTCAGCCTGAGCCACACTGTGAGACCCCAACTCAAAAATAATAATAATAATAATTTGGGCACTTTATTAAAGTCAAGAGCAAAATGATTGATGGGTCACAGTAAACAAATTCATATTTATCATAAAAATAGATTCTGGACCAGGCACGGTGGCTCACGCCTGTAATCCCAGCACTTTGGGAGACTGAGGCAGTTGGATTATTTGAGCCCAGGAGTTTGAGACCTGCCTGGGCAACATAGCGAGACCTCATCTCTACAGAATATGAAAAAATTAGCCGGGCATGGTGGTGCGTGCCTGTAGTCTCAGTTACTTGGGAGTGAGGTGAAAGGATCACCGGAACCTGGAAGGTTGAGGCTGCAGTGAGCCATGGTGGTGCCACTGCATTCCAGTGCATGCGTGCACGCGCGCACACACACACACACACACACACACACACACACACACACACAAACACACACACCGGATTCTGGGACAAATCCTCCATATTCCATGATGAGACCTTTGACAGAGGTGAGCTCCAAGCATAAGCATGACAGAAACGTTCCTAACCCCAACCCGAAGGGATTAGAAAACGTGATACTTGACATGAGGTTGGAAGATTGTGTTAAAGGTTGCAAGGTGGGATGAGGGTGGGAGGATGAGAACGGGGAAGATTCACGAGAAGCAGAAAATGAACATGGAAAAATGAGTAGAAGTCAGGTCCCAAGAGTCTTTTAGATCACACTGAGAATGTCAGACTTTATTCTGAAGCCATGAAGTGTGCAAGTAAAGAAGTAAAATGTTAAATTTCCATTTTAAAAAGTAATTCTGGTGATAAAGTGAGCAATGGGTAGGAAGTAAGTAACCTGGTGATAAGCGAAACATTTAGGAGGTGATTGCAATCATCCAGGTGAGGGATGAGGATGGCCCAAACTAAGGCAGAGGATGTGTAAGAATAATTATGACAGTAGTTAATATGTGTTGAGTGTTTCCTGTGCATAAGGCACTGCTGTAAGACCTCTGGATGGGTGGGCTCAGTCATTTAAACCTCACAACAACCCTGTGCGGCAGGCGTCATTATCATTCCCTTCTTCAGATGAGGAAACTAAGGCAGAGAGTCACATGGATGGTAACCTTGCAGAGCTAGTATTCAACTGAGACAATTCTTACTCCAAAGTCATCATCATTGCTCTATCCTTCCAAGAAATGTTCAGAAAAAATTATCAAGCTGGTTATGGGGCTTTAGGGAGAGAATTCAAGGATTACTTCCAAACTGGGTGAGTTGAGGAGGGAAAGACTTGCAGGGAACAAAGATCAGCTTATTTTGGACATGTTGATTTTCACATGCCCATCGAACACACGAGGAGAGATGGTGTCTAATGGGCCCATAGGCAACTGGAGATAGCCTGTGTCGTACTTACCTTTGAATTCTCAGCACTTTGCCTGTTAAGTGGTCAATAAGCGTGCATTCAGTGGTTGGAAACCTGGAAGTCATCAACGGAAACTACAAGAGTAGATGTGATCATGCAGGGAAAGAGAGGAATGTAAAAACAGAGGTGAATCGATGGTGGAGACCTAGAAAGCACCAACATATGAAAAGTAGGCAGAGAAAGGACAGCTATAAAGGTGTAATTCCACAGGTTTTAAGTCCTCCATGTATAAAATGTGGACAGCAAGACTTCCCCCTTCTCGTGACATGCTGGTGAGGTGGGGAGGGTGACAGGACTGCAAACTAGAAAACTATAAACATTGATCAAAGTTACCAATACTTCATTATAATACATATTGAACTTAGGAGAAATACCTAGCAAGGCCTCTAAATAAAAAGACAGTGTGGACCTTGAGGAGCTTGGATGAGGGAAAAGGGGAGGGTCTGGCTGGCCAGCGCAAACCCAGACCGGGCTCTGCTCATCAGACGACGCTATCCCTGTCAGTGACCGATATTGACATCCATCCCTGAAGCTTAGTATCCATGTGTCTTTCCACCTCTCCATGAGTTCTGTCAACAAAAACTCCTGATCATCTTATTTTACTGATAAGGGAGAAAGCCAAGCCTCACACCATGGGAAGGGACTGGAGTTGGAACCAGGTCACACGGCTCCACTTGGTGACAGGCCAGGGCACAATATTTATTGCTGTTTCTGAAACCCTCAAGGTTTTCTGTGCCACACCGTGCATCTTCACCGCTCATAAAAAGAGGAATTAAAAAGGGCCTGGTGTTCATCCCCTGTGTTAAATGGAGGTATTCAGGTGCTAATAAGTGTCTAATGCTTTGAATAGCAATATGTTTAAATTGCCTTTCCCCTCTATTTTTTCTACTACATATGGTTCCTTCTTTTGCCCTTCCTTAGGATTCTACCGGACCTGTAAAGCCAAGTTTCATTCTTAGATATTTTCCAGGATGAGCCCTGTGTCTCAGTCCTTACTGGCTAATAAAACAATTTTATACTTGTTGACGACTATTTGTCAACACTATGTCTATATTACTGTTATACTTTTTTCTTCTCCTTTTTCTTTTTCTTCTTTCTTTCTTTTTTTTTTTTTTTTTTTTTTCCTTGAGACAGGGTTTCACTCTGTTGCCCAGGCTGGAGTGCAGTGGCATGATCCTGGCTCAGCAAAACCTCGACCTCCTGAATTGAGGCAATCCTTCCACCTCAGCCTCCCCAGTAGCTGGGACTACAGACACACACCCCCACGCCCAGCTGTTGTTTGTTTGCTTGTTTGTTTGTAGGGACGAGATGTCACTATGTTGCCCAGGCTGGTCTCAAACTCCTGCACTTAAGCAATTCTCCCACCTCAGCTTCCCAAAGTGCTAGGATTACAGGTGTGAGTCACCACGCCCAGTCAACATTACTGTTATAATTAAACCTAAGTATCATTGTACCCTTTCACTCATATCATGTAAACATTTTGTAATGTTTTTAGAACAAAAAATTCAAATACACAAGGTACAGAATAAAGACACCTTACACTTTACAGAAGAAAATAAAAAATGCCTCACTGTATCAAAAATAAAAAAGGGAATAAATGCTCATTGAAGTTTAAGCTCAGTTTTCTAAGCTCAGACAACTGTTAGGTTGATAACTTTGATACGGATGAAAGAGGAGAACATATTTTCTCTTCTCTCTGGAGAGGAAAATGCATTATCTTCTCTTCACAGCTTTCATGCACCTGACAGCTAAACATAGCCTTGGGCAAGTGAACAACTCACTTGTTCAGTTAATGCCACAGCAATGAAAGAATCTTTTGCCTTATCAGTTGCAAGTTTTTGTCAAGACATTAGAAGGATCACAGTTTAGAAACTTCTGTGGACAATGTCCCTCTCAGTAACACAGCCTGAGTCCTGGGGCTTTGCAGTGGCTCACACATGTAGAGGAGCCAGAGTGAAGGGGCTGCAGGCTCCAAGGCTTCCAGGCCAGGCTGGGAGGTGCTGCCCGTGGAAATGGCCATGGTTCCACCAGAACATTTGTGCAAGTGGGAGGGGCTATGGAGTGACCAGAACTGGGGAGCACCAGGGTATAAAGACTTACTTAGGCAGCAGTTTCATTAATTATGTAGTTTTAATCTAATCACGCAGCCTTTCTGAGCTTCCTTCTTTACACTCAAGTGATAACAAGGCTTCTGAGCTCTTCTGAGGTAGTCCAATCAAAGGATGTTCAGAAGGACATACAATGACAGCTGCGCTCACTACTCACTTGAACTTTGCAGGCTTGATTTCCCCTGCCATCATGTCCCTAAGGCCACTTCAGCTTTCCAGGGAATAGCTCGCTCTAGGTAACAGAGGAAGTGAGATACTTAGGATACATATTGCAATATCCTAATGTAGATACATAGACATGGGGTGTTTTCTTTTTTACCTTCTTCTTTTCTTACTTCTTAGTTTCTTACTGATATGACCTTGGACGGGTGATTTTTCACCTTCCTTGGTGTCTGCTTCAATATTTGCAACATAAGAAATCTCCATTTGAATGCCTAATAGAATCCTCAAGCTTCTCTGAAGCTTGTCCTGAACAAAGGTCCCCAAATCAGGTCCCACCAGTGTCAACGGCAAGTCCATTCCCCTGTAGCTTAGCCCTGACTCTGCCCTCTTACATTTCACATTCAATCCATTGGCTTTTCCTCCGAAATGTCCACAATCCAACCACACCTCCTACCTCAAAGCCCTCTCTAGGCTGAGCTATCACCTCTCCCTAGCAAAAATATTTTTTTCCTTGAGTCGGAATTGCACTCTGTCACCCAGGTTGGAGTGCAGAGGCATGATCATGGCTAACAATGGCCTTGACTTCCCGGGCTCAGGCAATTCTTCCATCTCAGTCTTCTGAGCAGCTGGGACTATAAGCACACATCACAACACCTGGCGAATTTTTTTTTTTTTTTTTTGTAGAGACAAGGTCTCACTATGTTGCCCAGAATAGTCTCAAACCTGACCTCAGCAAACCTCCCACCTTGGCCTCCCAAAGTGTTGAGATTACAGGTGTGAGCCACTGCACCCAGTCGCCCTAGTGGACTGAATCAGTACTAACAGTTCTTCCTTGTTCTTCTTTCTTCCTCAGTCTGTGCATATCTGTCTGGGGTGCCTGAGGGCAAAGTATGAGACAGTTTTCTGTGTACATTTTATTTGAGACTGTGGTCCCAGGAAACAGCAGTGAGGAGCAGGCATTGAAACAGAAAAGAGGTAGAGTCAATGCAATAAAGTATAACTTAAGCAATTGATATTTTATCCCCGAGGGACCTTGTGAGAAGTATTAATAATATGTCTCAGAGCCAAGCATTGGAGGGAAGAAAAGGGGAGAAAGGCATTAGCTTCTGTTTCCCAATGACTAAGGGGTGCTCCAAGCCAATCTTACACATGTGAGTCTGAGAAGATGTCTCATCCTACAGGTTCAGAGGAGGTCCAGGACAAGACACAGGCCTGCAATGAGGCACTTGTGAGATTCAGGGTAGAAATGTTTGCAGCAGTTGTGGTTGGAATAAGAGGTAAAGCCAAGGCCACAAGGATTAGTCTGTATCATTACTCTGCTCTCAACCACTCCACAGCTTCCCATCTTCCCCAGGACAAAACCCAGAGTCTCCACCATCATCCACACCGGTCCCCTCCTTTTCCATGAAGACCTACGAAACATGTCCTGTCTCAAGGTCTTTTCTCTTACCTTGTCTCTACTTAAATTGTTCTGTTCAGATGTCACCTTATCAGTGAGACCGTCTCTGACATGATCTTGTGTAGAAGACCCCAAGGAATCCATTCAAAAACTATTAAACAGGTTCAGGGTACAAGACCCATAGGCAAAAATCAACTGTATTTCTACACATTCGCTATACACTATTCAAAAGCTAAATTTTTAAAAAATCCATTTGTCATAACATCACAATGGTAACGTATTTAGGAATGAAGTTAACATAAGAAGTGCAATATTTGTACACTGAAAACTGTGAAACATCATTGAAAAAAATGAAAAACCTAAATTAATAGAAAGACATTCAGTGTTTTGGGATTGGAAGATTTAATATTGCTAATTGATTTAAAGATTCAAGGCAATTTTATCAAAATCCCAGCTGCATTTTATTTTATTTATTTATTTATTTATTTTACAGAATTTGACAATTTGATCTTCATATTCATACAGCACTACAAGGGACTCAGAATAACCAAATAATCTTAGAAAAAATAAGCAAAATTGAAAAACTCATACTTTCTCATTTCAAAACTTACTACAAGGCTATAGTAATCAAGACAGTATGATACTAACATTAGGATAGATATAGATGTATGAAATAGAATTGAGAATCAGAAACAAACTCATATATCTATGACCAATAGATTTGTAACAAGGTTGCCAAGAAAATTCAATGAGCAAAAAATAGTCTTTTCAACAAATGGTGCTGGGACAACTGGATATCCACATTAAAAACAGGAACAGGCTGGGCTCAGTGGCTCAGCCTGTAATCCCAGCACTTTGGGAAGCCGAAGCAAGTGGATTGCCTGAGCCTGCAGGTTCAAGACCAGCCCGGGCAACTTGGTGAGACCTCATCTCTACAATAAATTTTTAAAAATCAGCTGGACGTGGTAGCAAACGCCTATAGTTCCAGCTACTTGGAAGGCTGAGATAGAAGGATCACCTGAGTCCAGCAGGTCAACACTGGAGTGACTGTGAGCATGCCACTGCACTCCAGCCTGGGCGACAGAGTGAGACTCCAACTCACACACACACAAAAAAAGGAATAGATTTGGACCCCTACATCACACCATACATAAAAAAATTAACTCAAAATATAACAGTAAAAACTATAAAACTCTTAGAAAATGTAGGAATAAATCTTTATGACCTAAGGTTAGTTTTTTAGACATGATACCAAAAGCACTAACAACAGAAAAGAAAACAGATAATTTCAACTTCATCAAAATTAGAAACTTTTGTGCATTGAAGGACATTATCAAAAAATAAAGACAACTGACATAATGGAATAAAATATTTGTCAATAACATATCTGATAAGGAACTTGTATTCTGAATATATAAATAACTCTTACAATAAAAAAAAAATAACCCAATTTTTAAATGTGCAAAAGATATGAATCAATGTTTCTCGAAAAAAAAAAAACACAAATGGGCGATAAGCATGTGAAAAACTGCTCAACATCATTAGTTATTAGGGTAGTCAAAGAAAACCAAAATTAGATACCACTTCACACCCACTAGGATTGCTATAATAAATTTTTTTAAAAAACAGACACTATCAAATGTTGGCAAGGACGAGGAGAAACTGGAGCCCTCATACATTACTAAGGGAAATGTACAAGTAGTGCAGTCACTTCAGAAAAGAGTTTGGCAGCTCCTCAAAATGCTAACCATAGTGGTACTATATGATCAATATACCATAGAGTCATGAAAACACATCCACACAAAAACTTGTACACAAATGTTTGTCATTATTCATAATTATCAAAAAGTGAAAAAAATCCAAGTGTCCATCACCAGATGAATGGATGAACAAAATGTGGTGTATACATTCAATGGAATATTAAAAAGAAACGAGGTACTGATACATGTCATGACATAGATAAACCTTGAAAATATGGTGCTAAGGGAAAGAAGGCAGACAAGAAAGTTCATATTGCATAATTTCATTTATATAAAATCTTGCAAATAGAAAAATCTGTAGAAACAGAAAAATTAGTGGGTGCCATAGGCTGGAAGGGAAATGTGGGATGGGAAATGGATGCTTAATGGGTAAGAGCTTTTGTTTTATGGGTTTCAGATTTTTTAGTGATAAAACTGTTCTAATATTAAATAGCAGTGATGGTTGCACAACTAAAAGATACTCTGAATTGTATACTTTAAAGGGATGAATTTTATACTACATAAATTGTATCTCAATAAAGCTGTTATTTTAAAAAATAATGACAATACCAAATATTTGCAAAGATGCACAGAGGTTGGATCTCTCATACATTGCTGGTGGGAATGTAAAATGCTACAGATACTCTGGAATATTATTTCCTTAAAAACTAAATATATAATTATTATACCCTCCATCAATCATACACCTAGGCATTTATCCCACAGAATGAAAGCTTATGTCCACACAAAGAGTCATACATGATCATTTACAGCAGCTCTATTTGTAATAACCATAAACTGGAAACAGCCAAAATGTCCCACAATGGATGAATGGTTAAACAAACTGTAGTATATACATACGTTGAAATACTACTACACAATAAAAAAGAATGAATTATTGATACACACAACAACTTGCACGAATCTTTTTTTTTTCTTTGAGTAGGAGTCTCACTCTGTCGCCCAGGCTGGAGTGCAGTGGCACGCTGCTCATAGCCACCCCTGCATCAACCTGCTGGGCTCAGACCATCCATCTGCCTCAGCCTTCCAAGTAGCCGGAACCACAGGCATACACCGCCATGCCCAGCTAATTTTTTGATTTATTGTAGAGAGGGGGTCTTGCCAAGTTGCCCAGGCTGTTCTCAAACCCGTGGGCTCAGGTAATCCCCTCATCTCACCTCAACCTCCCAAAGTGCTGGGATTACAGGCTTGAGCCACCGTGCCCGACTCTGCATGAATCTTAATGGCATTATGCTGACTGGGAGAAAAAGCCAGTTTCAAAAAGTCATATAGCAGTTGTCCCAATTACCTTGATCTGAATTATACACAATGTATACAGGTATCAAAGTATCACATGTACCCCACATGTACTATTATATATCAATAAAAATGTTGTTGAAAAGTTAATATACTGTGTAATACCAACTGTGGCACATTCTTGAGATGTCAAAATTATAGAGATGGAGAACAAATTAGTGATTGCCAGTGATTAGGGACTGGGAGAACAGGGTAGGTGGTAGGTGTGGCTATAAAGGGGTAGCAGCAGAGAGATCTTTATGGTGATGGAATAGTTCTGTATCTTGAATAAGGTGGTTACATGAATCAACACATGATAAATTTACATAAAGTGATACCAATGTCAAATTTTTGGTTATAATGTTGTACTAAAGTTTTATAAGATGTAGCCATTAGGAAAAGTCAGGTGAGCCATGAGACCTCTACATACTATCCTTATAACTTTTTGTGAACCTATAATTATTTCAAAATAAAAACTTAAAATAATAACTAAAAATTTACAAAACACTGTTCTGGAGAATCTTTATAAAGTTCTTTCAAGCTCCGTTAGTCTATAATTGTTTCAGTGAAATGAAAGACAATGTCTCATAAAATGAAAAATTGATGAACTGAACTTCAACAACATTAAAATATTTGGCTCCACAAAAGACCCTGCTAAGGGAAACAGACTAGTAGATAATATTTGTAAACCACATATCCAATAAAGGACTAATATTTACAGAATGTAAAGTATGTTCAAAATTCAACAGTAAAGAAACAATCTAATTAGAAAATGGTCAAAATATATGCACAAATTATATATCAAAAAGGATTCATAATGGCAATAAGCACATGAAAAGATGGTCAACATCTTTAGCCATTAAGAAATGTATATTAGCCGGGCTCGGTGGCTCAGCCTGTAATCCCGCGCCTTTGGGAGGCTGAGGTGAGTGGATTGCCTGAGCCCGCGGGCTCGAGACCCGCCTGGGCAAGCGAGACCTCATCTCTACAATAAATCAAAAAATTAGCCGGGTGTGGTAGCGCGCCTGTAATTCCAGCTACTTGGGAGGCTGAGGTGGAAGGATCACCGGAGCCCAGCAGGTCGAGGCTGCAGTGGCCGGAAGTGGGCACTGCACTCCAGTCTGGGCGACAGAGTGAGACTCCAACTCAAAAAAAAAAAAAAAAAAGAAATGTATATTAAAATCACAATGACATATCACTACACACCTATCAGGATGACTAAAATTTAAAATAATAATAATAACACCAAATACCAGCAAGAATAGGGAGAAACTGGATCACTCATACATTTCTAGTGGAAATGCAAATGCTCTAGCGGGTCTGGAAAACAGTTTGGCAATTTCCTTTCAAAACTAAAATTGACTTGCCTTGCAACTCAAATTATACTCTTGAGTATACATCCCAACAAAATAAAAACTTATTTTTCACAAAGAAACTTACACATGAATGGTCATAGCAGTTTTATTCATATTATTCAAAATCTGAAAATTATACAAATGTCTTTCAATACATGAGTGGTTAAGTAAACTATGGTACATACATATCACACGAAAAGACTCAGCAAGAAAAGGAAATAAACCATTGATAACATGCAGAAATTTGAAGGAAAGTCAAGAAAATTATGAATGAAAAAAGTCAGGTCTCAAAATGATACATAGTGCATGATTACACTTACATAACACACATGAAATAACATAACTATAGCAAGGGAGAACAGATGTGTGGTTGCTAAGGGTTAGAGTGTCAGGAAGCAGGGTATGAGGGTAGCTATACAGGGAGATCACAAATAAGTCTTGTAATGATGGGACAGTCAAAAATCTTGATTGTGATATCAGCAAGATGGCAAACTAATATTACCTAGTAATTGTCCCTCCCACAAAAGGAGACCAAAACAGCAAATAAACGACTATATTCTGACTAGAGTGACTGAAGAAGTATGCTTGAGAGTACCAGTGGGACAGCAAAACCTCTGTGGAGTACAGAAACCCAGGATAGCACCATAGAGAGAGGAGTGAGGCATTATCCCTGTGCCACACTTTCCCTCTGAGATTGGCTTGGAGTCAAGGGAAACTTCTTCCTATGGAGAAAAAGTAAGCTGGAGAACCCTATTGCTGCCACAAATGACAATTCTTGCTACAGGAGAGAACCTACCTCAGTCATAGAATGGAGAGTATCTGGGAGTCCAACAAGCTGCATTGTCTCATAGTAAAAGTCCATCTTGAGCACTCCCCCTCACCTCTATGATCAAAGCTGCTACTACTCAGCATCATATTGAAAACAGACCTGCTACTACAATGGGTCTTAACCTGGGATCAGCAGCAACTGACTCCCTCCATCTCTGAGGCCCTTTCATCATTTTACCATATTCATTGGGTGCCTGTGGCACCACAACCCCAACTATCTGGATCCTCAGCCATACAGAAAGACCAAGACTCTGGTGTTCGAATACACACAGCAACCACTGCACTCCCTACTCCCAGGAAACAGGCAGACCTGCACAGTGGGGAAACTGCCAAACATCCTGCTGGCCACCATGCCTGCACACACCAGCCCCATAGGGCCAGCCTGTCCATCAAGCCTGAAGGCACTCATGTCTGGCCTGACAGTTTGTCCTGCACATATCTGTGACCTGCCAGCTGCCGCTACAATGATACTGCCCTATCAGTTTAACCTCCACAGAGATTCCCAGGGCCACTGTATCCACAAAAGCCCATGCATGGCCTGAGAGCCAGTCTTGTGGCAATCTTACTCCCTCAAACAGACATGTATAGAGTTACTTACACTTGCTAATACATGCACCCAGCCTCTGACAGTCAGCCTATCAGCAGCCACTCCCTCCCAAGACCTGCCAGACAGCCTGTCAGCCCTCCATGGCTGCACTTAACTGGCCTGACACCTAGCCCAGCACCCCAGCTTCTAGGAAAAAACACTGCCATTAACAAGACTCATGACCTAGGCCACTGAGGCAATCATAGGCATCACTGACAAGGAGCTGAAGATATTGCACAGAGATCACACTACTGAGTCAACTCAGAACCAAAGTCAATGCTCTACACTCAACTGACACCCTAGGCTGCAAGCACAGGAAAAAGTCTCTCCCTAAGAAAACTACTCTATAGAATTGGGAAAAGTGACTATTATACTAAATGTGCAGATATGAACATAGAAACAGAGGAAACATGAAAAAGTAAGGAAACATGACACCCCCAAAGGAAGAGAGTAAGTCTCCAATAACAGATCTCCAAAGAAAAGAACATTTATGAAATCCCAGAAAAGAAATTCTAACTAATGATCTTAAGATACAAGAGAACACAAACAAACAATAAAAACACAAAAACGATTCTGATCTGAAGGATAATCAACAAAAAGATGTCATAAAAAAGGATCAAATTGAAATCCTGCATCTGAAAAATTCAATGAATGAAATAAAAAATGCAATTGAGAGCTTCAACAACATACTAGATCAAACAGAAGAATTTCTAAACATAAAGACAGGTTCTTTTGAAATAACCCAATCAGAAAGGAAAAAAATAAATAAGAATAAAGAATGCCTACAGGATTTATGGTACACCATTAAGCTAATACATTTTCACATTATAGAAGTTCAAAAGGGAAAAGAGATGGAGAAAAACACATAAAACCTATTTGATAAAATAGTAACTGAAATCTTTCCAAGTATTGGGAAAGATATAGACATCCAGATTCAGGAATCTCAATGGTCTCCAATTAGATTCAATCCAAAAAATATCCTCTCTGAGGCACATTATAATCAAACTTTCAAAATTCAAAGACAAAAAACTTTAAAAACTGCAACAAAAAAAAGTGTCAAGTCACATATAAGGGAATCTTCTTTGGACTTTTAACAGATTTCTCAGCAGAAACCTTACAGGCCAGGAGAAAATTGAATGATATATTCAAAGTGCTGAAATTTTAAAAAACCTGCCAGCCAAGAATACTACAAGCAGCAAACCTTTCCTTCAGAAATGAAGGAGAAATGAAGACATTCTCAGACAAGGATAAGCTGAAAGAATTAGTCACCACTGAAGTAGTCATACAAGCAATGCTTAAGGGAACACTACAACTGAAATTGAAAAAATTATAATTACCATTATGAAAAAGCATGGAAGTATAAAACTTACCAGTTTCTGTGATGGGTGCCTTAGTTTCTAGGAAAAAAAAAAAACTTACCAGTAAAAGTAAATTTATAAATCAAACTCTAGGTGCCCCAGTAATATAATGGTTCCATGTAAGTCTCTCAACCTTCAAATATAGAGATTTAAATTCAAAATGGAAAAAGAAATGCCAACTATAATTAGTGACTAAGGAACATTTAGTAGACAAAGAGGTAAATTAAGACAACAAAAATATAATCTATGGAAGAAGAGGGGAAGGTCTAGATTATTTTTATGTGAACAAAGCTAAGTTACTATCAGCTTCAAATATTCTGTTATACCTACAAGACTCTCTATGTTAGCCCAATGTAACCAAAAAGAAAAAAATTACACCAGATACACATAAATGAAAAAGAAAAAGGGAAACAAAGCTTAACAACACAGAAAACCATCAAAATATAGAAGTAAACAAATGTTAAAAATCTACAAAACAAACAGAAAACAATCAACAAAATAGCAGGAATAAGTCCATGTCTATCATTAATAACCCCAAATGTTAATGGATTAAATTCTTCAGTCAAAAAATATAGAATGACTGAATGGATAAAAAGAAAACAAGACCCAACTATATGCTGCCCATTGAGACTCACCTCACCATTAAAGTCAAATACAGATTGAAAGTGAAGGGATAGTAAACCATATTCCATGCAAGTGGAAACCAAAGCAAGCAGGAGTAGCCTTATTTATTTCAGATAAAATAGACTTAAGTCCAAAACTGTAAAAAGAGACAAAAAGGTCATTATATAATGCTAAAGGCATCCATTTGACAAGAAGATATAACAATTGTAAATATATACACCCAAAACTGAAACACCCAAATATATAAAGCAAATGATATTAGATCTAAAAGAGGAAATAGACTACAATACAATAACAGTAGGGGACTTCAATACTTTACTCTCAACAATGGACAGATCATCTCGACAGAAAATCGACAAGGAAATATCAGACTTAAACTATATCATAGTCCAAAAGGACCTAACAGACACTGAAAGAACATTTCACTCAATAGCTGCAGAATACACATTCTTCTCAACTCCACATGGAACTTTATCTAGGATAGATTATATGTTAGGTCACAAAACAAGTCTTAACAAAATTGGAAAGTTAGAGATCATATCAAGTATATCATATCAAGTATATATCACAGTAGTATAAAACTAGAAAGCAACAACAAGAAAAACTTCAGAAACCTTACAAAACAGAGAAATTAAACACGTTCCTAAATAACCAATGGGTCAATGAAGAAATTAAAAGGGAAATTTAAAAATTTGTTGAGATAAACAAGAATAAAAATATGTCATACCAGGACCTATGGGGCACAGCAAAAGAAGTTCTGATAAGAGAAAGGAAGAAACTGGTCAGGCAGATAGTTAGGGTGGGTCTCCAGTAAAACTCTCTCAAACCAAGAGTGGTCTGGTGCCTAAGGAGACAAGCTGCAAGGTCCAGACAAAATCCATGGACCAGAATAAGAATTCCCATCCCCTTTTGCATGCTCTCTCCCAATTGACCCTTATTCTAGCCTCTCCCAATTGGTTCTTTACACTAGCATGTCTCTTTCTGGTTGGTGCATTTTTAAGCCTACTCACCAACTAAACAGCATGCACTTCCTCATTCTGAGCCTGTAAAAACCCCTAAAATTAGCCCCATCACCGACAACCCACTTTCAGGTCCCCTCTCACTTCCAAGAGCTTTCCTGTTGCTTAATAAACCCTGACTTACTTGCTCTTCAGTGTCCATGTTTCTTATTCTTCTTGGTCATGAGACAAGAACCTAGAACATGCCAGACTAAAACGAGCTGTACTCACTAACTAAAAGAGCTGTTCTTGCCAAGCTAAAAGAGCTATACTTGTCAAACTAAAAGAGCTGTCCTAACCAAACTAAAAGAGCTATACTCATCAAACTGAAAGATCCATAACAGAACTTGCTGAACTGAAAAAGCCGTAATATTGAGAAGGAAGTCCATGGCAATAAATGCTTACATCAAAAAAGAAGAAAAATTTCTAACAAACAACTTAACCTAGAAAATAAAAATAAGAACAAACTTAACCCAAAATTGGGAAAAGAAAGGAAATAATAAAGTTCTGAGCAGAAATAGAGGTTTTTAAAAACAATCCAAAAGATCAGCAAAATGCATAGTCAGTTTTTGAAAAGATTAACAAAAGACTGGCAAATCTTTAGCTAGACCAGTCAAGGAAAAAAAGAAAGAAGAAAAGAAGACTCAAATAAATAAAATCAGAGATGAAAAAGAAGACATGACAACTGATATCATAAAAGTACAAAGGATCATAACAGACTATTATGAGCAACTATATGCCAAAAAATTTGAGAATGCAGAATAAATGGGTAAATTTCTAAACAAACGCAACCTACCAGTGTTAAATTATGAATAGAAAATCTAAACCCTGAATTTTATCCTACATCTTTTTATAATAAAAATTTAAAAAAGAAAATCTGAACAAATCAATAATGAGTGAGAAAATTGAATCACTGTTAAAAATTATTTAACAAAAATAAAGCCCGGGTTCTAACAACTCTACTGCTAAATTTTACCAAATATTTAAAAGAGAACTAATGTCAATTATCAAACTATTTCAGAAAATTGCAAATGAAGGAATATTTCCAAACTCATTTTATAAGGCCAGCCTTATCTCATTCCAAAACCAGATAAAGATACACACACACACAAAAAAAACTTCAGGTCGGCCAGGCTCAGTGACTTAGCCTGTAATCCGAGCACTTCAGGAGGCCGAGGTGAGAGGATTGCCTGAGCCCAGGGGTACAAAACCAGCCTGGGCAACTTGGTGAGACCTCGTCTCTAAATTTTTTTTTTTAATAAATAAATAAGGTAGACATGGTAGCACATGCCTGTAGTTCCAGCTACTTGGAAGGCTGAGATGGAAGGATCACCTGAGCCCAGCAAGTCAACGCTGGGTGACTGTGAGCATGCCACTGTACTCCAGCATGGGCAACAGAGACTTCAACTCATTAAAAAAAAAAAAAAAACATCCACAGTGGACAGACAGAAGTCAAATTGTCTCTGTTTGCAGATGACATGATGTTATACATAGTAAATCCTAAAAATTCTATCAAAACACAGAACAAATCAATGATTCAATAAAACTGCAGAATACAGAATCAACACCCAGAAATTAGTAGCATTTCTGTATACTAATAGTGAGACACCTAAAAAATAAATTAAGAAAACAATTTTGGTCAGACTTGGTGGCTCAGTCTGTAATCCCAGCAATTTGGGAGGCTGAGGTAAGTGGATTGCCTGAACCCGCAGGTTCGAGACCAGCCCGGACAACTTGGCAAGGCCTCATCTCCACAATAAATCAAAAATTAGCCAGGCTTGGTAGTGCACACCTGTAGTTCCGGCTACTTGGAAGGCTGAGGCAGAAGGATCGCCAAAGCCCAGCATTTCAGCACTGGGGTGGCCCAGCAGTTCCGCACTGGAGTGAGTGTGCCACTGCACTCCAGCCTGGATGACAGAGTGAGATTCCAACTCAGAAAAAAAAAGAAAAGAAAAGAAAACAATTTCATTTACAATAGCCACAACAAGATATTTAAGAATAAACCTAACCAAGGTGAAAGATGTCTTCACTAAAAATTATAAAACTTTGATTTAAAAAACTGAAAAAGACACAAATAAAAAGAGAGCCTTTGTTCATGGAGTGAAAGAATTAAAATTTTTTAAATTGCTATACTCCTCACAGTGATCTACAGCTTTAATGCAATCCATATCAAAATATTAATGACATTCTTCACAGAAATAGAAAAACAATTCTAAAATTCATATGGCACTACAAACTACCCCAATAGCCAAAGCAATCCTGAGCAAAAGAACAAAGCAGGAGGCTTCATGCAATCTGACTTCAAAATATACTACAAAGCTGTAGTAACAAAAACAGCATGATACTGGCATGAAAACAGACACATAGACTAACGGAATAGAATAGGGAGCCTAGAAATAAATTCACACATCTACAGCAACTGATTTTCAACAAAGATGCCAAGAATAAACACTGAGGAAAAGGCAATCTCTTCAATAAATTATGCTGGGAAAATTGTATATGCATGTGCAGAAGAATGAGACTAGTCCCCTGCCTCTCACTATATACAAAAATCAACTCAAGATCAATGAAAGGCTTACATGTAAAACCCAAAACTATGAAACTACTAGAAGGAAGCATGGAAATGCTTTACAATACTAAGCTGGGCAAGGATTTGTTAAATAAGGCCTCAAAAGCACAGGCAGCAGAAACAAAGAGACAATTAGGACTACATTAAACTAAAAGCTTTTGCACAGCAAAATAAACATTTAGCAGAGTTAAGAGACAACCTAGACAACGGGAAGAAGATATTTGAAAACTATACATCTGACAAGGAGTCAAAATCAAGAATATATAGGAAACTGAAATAGCTCAATGCAAATTAATAAATAAAAATAACCTGACTTTTAAATGGGCAAAATACCTTAATAACATTTCTCAAAAGAAGACACTCAAATGACCAACAAGTGCATGAGAAAACAAATGTTCAATATTACTAGTCAGGGCAATGTTAATCAAAAATACAATGAGAAACCACCTACCTTCAATTAGAATAGCTATAATATAAATAAATAAATAAATAAATAAATAAATAAAACAAGTGTTAGCAAGGATATGGAGAAAAAGGAACACTTACACACTGTTGGTGTGGTTGTAAATTAGTGTAGCCACTAGGAAAACCTGTATGGCATTTCCTCAAAAAAAATTAAAAATAGAACCACTAAATAATTCAACAATCTCACTACTGAATAGTAAGGAAATGAAATCAGTATATCAAAAAAATTCTGGGCAACCCCTCTCACTGTGGGAGTTTTTCTATCCTCTTAATAAATCCAGTTTTCACACACACACACACACACACATGTTTATTGGAACACTATTTAACAATAGCCAAGATATAGAATCCGCTGAAGTATCTAACAGTGAATGAATGGATCAAATGTGGTAAATAATGAAACACTATTCCACCATTTATAAATAAATAAATAAATAAATAAATAAATAAATAAATAAATAAAATCCCATCATTTGCAACAATATGGATGGACCTGAAGGACAACATGTTAAGTGAAATAAGTCAGACACCCAAAGACCAATACTGCATGATCTCACTGACAGGTGGAATCTAACAACAAAAGAAAGGGTTGATATCCTTGAAGCAGATCACTGGTTACCAGAGGCTGGGGAGGGTTGGAGGGAGGGGAAGTGAGAGAGGTTGGTCAACTGGTACAAGTTATAATCGGGGAGACTAGTTCCTGGTGTTCTATTGCAGGGGTACCCAACCCCCAGCCCCAGACCGGTAAGGTAGGTGGCCTGTTAGGATCCTGGCCGCACAGCAGGAGGTGAGCAGCAGGCAAGCAAAGCTCCCTGGTCCGCCAGATCAGCGGAGTCGTTGGATTCTCGTAGAAGTACGGACCCTATAGTGAACTGCGCATGCAAGGGATCCAGGTTGAACGCTCCTTATAAGAATCTAATGCCCGATTATTCCCCGCCATGCCTCCACCTTCCCTGCCCATTCGTCCATGGAAAAATTATCTTCCACAAAATTGGTCCCTGATGCCAAAAAGATTGGGAGCCGCTGTTCTATTGCATAGTCTGGGGAAGACAGACAACAGGAAGAGATGGCATATTACAAAATAGCTAGAAGAGAGGCTTTTGACTGCCCCCACCACAAAGAAATGATAAATGCATGAGGTGTCATGCTAAACACCCTGATTTGATCATTATATAACATATATATGAATCAAAACAACAAAGTATACTCCATAAATATTTACAATTACAATGTGGCAATTTAAAAGTTTTTTTTAAAAGATAGAGAATATAAAAGCAAAAGAAAACCCCAAAAATAATTAAAATGTATCTTTCCGTCAACCTAAAAAAACACAAAAAGAATCTTGATTGCCATGTTGGTTACATGGAGCTAGACATGTGATGAAATTGCACAGATACACACACACACATACACACTCTATGGATACTTGTATAACTGGCAAAATCAGAAAAAACTCTACAGAGTGTTCCGATGTTGATTTCTTAGTATTAATATTGTATGACAGTAATATAAAATGTTGACATTGGGGAAGACAGGTGAAGGGTACACAGAGCCTCCCTGTACATTTCTTTGCATCTTTTTGTAAACTACAATTATTCAAAAATGAAAAGTCAAGGGAGAAAAAAAGGAAAACCAATCCCTCTCCTCAGCCTCATCTGTATCTCTCACCCTTCCCTTTCACAAAAAAGAAATTGAAAGTAACTTCTCCAGTTTAAATTTTAAATATCAAGCAATACAAGCCTATTTTTCTTTGCTCATAGACTTCAATTAAATTATATATTAAGTGAAAATTTCTATTAATATAACACTAGGGGAAATAAATTAGGTCTGTAAAATCATGTGGCCCATATTAAAATGCCTATAAATTACATACTCAAAGAAAGCCAAGCACAACAAAACTGTTAGACAAATTAAAGTTTCTAATAGTCAGTTAAAAAAAAAAGATACTGCAGGGCAATCAACTGCTTCATTAGCTCCAATATTGCATACATTTAAATGTTTGCATATCATTTTCCAATTTAATTTAAACCAACTGTCTGCAATTCAAATATGCTTTTTCTGAATTTCACAACTCTACAAATGAAAAGACCATTTTCCTCATTGATACATACACAGTGAATTAGCTAAGATGTCAGAAAAATTTTCTCCTTCCCTTAGCTCAAAGGAGTTGTGTCCACTTGGATTCACCTCTAACATGGACAATTAGGAGGTGTCACTGACTTATAGAACGCATTACTGATAAAATCGGATAGAAGAAAAAAAAAACATAGGGAACTCGTCAAGAGTGGGTATTTGACTCTAAAAGGAGAGCTAGTGAAAGGGATGGGAAAAAAGTCTGAGCTGCAAAGTAAATGAGGATGATGCAACAGGAATCTTTTAGGTGCCAAGAGTGAACTATAAACATAAATAGAGAATCCCGTAAAAGGGCTATGAGAATGAATTATGAAAACAAGACTGTTTGAAAGTATTACTATTTGCAAATATCCCCTGGGTTTTTTAATTTACTTCACATAAACATTAGCATAAATCTTCATACATAGTAGACTGTGCTCTCATTGTTTATTCAGCACAATTAATTTCATTCCATCTTCTCGAGCTGTCATTTCCTCGTGAGTTTTTCCTACTCTTTTTTGTTGACTATTCTCCTTCCTTAAACTAAGTGTTTTAAACCAATACCATTGTATTCCCTAAGGAGAGGGAGAGCCCGTTCACAGTTCCGTCCTTGAATGCCATCTGAGTTGAGCCCAGATGATTAAAGATCCAGCGACCATAATTTCATTTACAGCTCCTCCCAAGACAGAGCAGGCCCCAAGAACATGGAATTGGAAAGAGCTCTTGAATCTTCACTTCAGAGATGAAGAACATTGGCCACCTTTCTATCCCAGAAAACTTCCTCTCTTTCTATGACACTTCTGAGAAAGTCAAGCCTCCTCCTCCCTTTGCTCCTGTCTCCCCAGTGGAGTCACTCTTAGTAAATACTAGGTAAATTTCTGTTCCTACGTTTATTGAGACAAAGAAAGAAATAAAGTTTCATTTATGATAACCCCTCCCAACCCCAGTAAAGTCCCCTCAATACATGTGGGAAGATCTTCACATAAAAAATGTTCGGAGACCGGGCTCAGTGGCTCAGCCTGCAATCCCAGCAATTTGGGAGGCCGAGGCCAGTGGACTGCCTGAACCCGGGGGTTTGAGACCAGCCTGGGCAATTTGGCAGGACTTCGTCTCTACAATAAATAAAAAATTAGCCAGATGTGGTAGCACGCGCCTGAGTTCTGGCTACTTGGAAGGCTGAGGAGGAAGGATCACAGGAGCCTAGCAGGTTGACACTGGAGTGTCTGTGAGCGTGCCACTGCTCTCCAGCCTGGGCGAAAGAGTGAGACTCCAACTCAAAAAAAAAAAAAAGATGTTCAGAGCACTGTTTTCCCCTTTTACCCTTGTCAAATCATATCAACTTTAGTATCCACTGAGCATCAAAATACATAATGGCCAAGAAAGGGATTATGAATTCAATGTTTCTAAAGTTAATTTGTACTTTATTCACCACAGCAGCAGAAAGTCCTTATAAAATACTGGGCCTCGTATGTGACACCTATTACTTCACAGCCAGTGTGTGGTGTATATACAAGAGGGGACCCAATAAAACAGAATTATCTTTTGAAGGGCAGACCTCTTGTAATTCCCCCTCTAGGGAAGTGTTCTAGGAACCCATCAGCATCAGTGTACCAGATACCATTGTTGTGCCAGGTTGTGTTCAGTTTCAGTGATTTTTTTTTTTTTTTTTTTAGATTCTTTCAGTGCATTTGCCCATTTCATGATGGGTGATTTACGACCACACCTGCCCATGCCAGGCTGAGTGTTCAGCAGTTTTTGACTAAAAATAACATGACCCCCAAGCCCCACCCTCCCTACTTACCCAATCTCACCCTAAGCGACTTTTTTTTTATTTTATTTCCCTGGACAAAAAAAGCCCTCAAAAGAAAATGTTTTGCCTATTTGGAAGAGGTGAAACAAAAAACAGCGGAGGCACTAAAAGGCATCAAAATTGAGGAGTTCAAAAACTGTTTTGAGCAGTGGAAAAGCATCTCAATAGGTGTATTGCATCAAACAAAGAGTACTTTGAAGATGACTGAAGTTTAAACATGTAATATAATACACAGTTTTTTAAAATAAATTCTGAGTTTTTTGGAATGTGCTGGGGTTTTTTGTATGTGTTGATGGATTTCTTAATGATTTTTTATCCCATATCTTCTTTGGAGACCACTGTTCTGGGGATTGTTCCTGAAGGAGCAAGTTGGATACTATTCCTTGTGACAGGAACACGTTAGTCTGGAATTTTGTCCATTATCATGGCCATGGATAATACATAGGAAATTTAAATTATTATTTAAAAAACCATAAACAGGTGATTTGGAGATTTCAGCCAAGATGTCTCCATTCACAAGAACCAACTAAACTGCACAGCCCCGTGGGACCCCCATGCCAAAGCAAATCTTTCCCAGCTCTTGGGGAGGATCTCATACCACAATGCCACTTTCAGTCTTATTCACTCTATTCTGTGTTTCTGTTTAGTTTTTTATGTTTTGTTTTTGAGTGAGTTTGCAATGGTCACCTTTTTTTTTTTTTTTAATGATTTTCATTGGAAGCCTGGCTTTGATTATATAGGCCAACAATCTGATCTTTTGTGAGCAACAGACAGAGAATCTGGTCTCTGTTCAATGAAACATGACAAGAAATTGAGCTGCCTTTTTGTGTGTTTGTCTTGAGAATTCTGACATCTCCTGGCTATCTCCCTGTGATTTGTGTTTGTGAACCATAATGAAAAAAAATCACTTAAAAACAAAATTGGTCCAACTAGAATGGAGATGTTTCTGAATCAAGAAACAGTCAACTAGTGTGACTTCAAAATTCATTGTGAATCTCTAGTCTTTTTGGCACCCAACTGCAACCAAACCAGTGGGTTTTGCTGACCAGTGCTGTGGTTGTGAAGTGGAAGTTAATAGTCCTCTTTGTGTCCATGTGTGCATAAAGGAAAAAGGTCTTTGCCTTGCTCCACAAAAGAAGGATATTTCATCTTTTTAAGTTGTTTATGAAGAATTGTACTTCTTTTTAGATCTATGTCCAATAACAGTGCTCACTTACTCTCTCTCACTCTGTCTCTCTAAAAGTTAAAGACATTAATTGGCCATAAAAATCTGCAATGTGTGCACATTATATAGGATATATAATACAAATCTACAGCTCTACCATCATGGGGAAGAAAATGCCCACAAAAGATTTAAATTATGAAACTGGTTTATATATCTTTGAAAGCAGAGTTCTCTGGCCCCTGAATGAGCTTTGGGTAGTTTGTACAACTTTTCTAACAAGTGTGGATGAGTCAGAACATGGGTTGGAATGAGCAGGACCGAGAATCACTGCTGGTCTATCTGGTGCTTTACAACCTTCAGAGAAAACAGAAGCGTCCTGAGTTTGTCTCTCCTCTCTCAGTACAAAATAGATAATTACATAGAATGCAAGTTCTATGCCAGGCCAGGATATAAAGTTTCTCTCACAATCTGATTGGACAAGCACCAGAGCAAATAGAATACAATAAAATAAAGAGGAATTTTGCTAAAAATTGCACCTTGTTCAGAAACTGATAAGATTTTTCAATTGTGACTTTAAGAACTTAGAAAATGTAGGAGATACCCTTACAGAAATCAGAATAGGTAACCAATTCCTGGCCAAAATCCCAAAAGTCCTTGCCATAAGAGATAGATAGACAAGAGGGACCTCATTAAACTGAAAAGCTTCTGCAAAGCGAAATAAACCATCAGTACAGCAGGAGACAGCCCACAGAATGGGAAAAAAATTTTGCCAACTGCATATCCAACAAAGACCTAACATCCAGGATCTATAGGGAACTCAAATATGCCAAAAGGAAAAAAACAAACAGCCCCATTAAAAAGTGGGCAAAAGACATGCATAGACACTTCTCAAAAGAAGATATACGAGCAGCCAACAGACACATGAAAAAATGCTCAGCCTCACTAATCATTAAAGAAATGCAAATCAAAACCACATTAAGATACCACCTAACTCCAGTAAGAATGGCCATCATTAATAAACAAAAAACAACAGATGCTGGCAAGGATGCAGAGAAAAGGGAACACTTCTACACTGTTAATGAGAATGCAAACTAGTTCAGCCCCTATGGAAAACAGTGTGGCAATTCCTAAAAGAATTAAATAGCCGGGCTTGGTGGCTCAGCCTGTAATCCCGCGCCTTTGGGAGGCTGAGGTGAGTGGATTGCCTGAGCCCGCGGGTTCAAGACCCGCCTGGGCAAGCGAGACCTCATCTCTACAATAAATCAAAAAATCAGCTGGGCGTGGTAGCGCGCGCCTGTAGTTCCAGCTACTTGGAAGGTGGAGGCGGAAGGATCGCCGGAGCCCAGCAGGTCGAGGCTGCGGTGGCCGGGAGCGGCTGGCCACTGCACTCCAGTCTGGGCGACAGAGTGAAACTCCAACTCAAAAAAAAAAAAAAAAAATCATTGATCAGAAGAAAATAGTTCATAAATTATAAAAAGATACTCAATCTCACTGATGTTCAATGAAATTAAGACAATAATACCTTATGTTTCTTCTAAATGATATACAACACTTTATATGTCTCTAAGTGACAAGGGTATGGTATAGTCAGTCAATGTGTTAGGAGTTTAATTTGCTATCTCCATTGTAGAGAGCATCTATCAGTCGATTTATTTTTATTTACTTAATTTTATTTACATATATCAGTCCATTTAAAAATATGCCTTCCAGCCTGGCTCCATGATTCACACCTATAAATTCTAGCATTTTGGTAAGCCGAGGTGAGAGGATTGCTTGAGCTCAGGAATTTGAGACCAGCCTGGGCAACATGTCTCTACAAAAAAAAAATTTTTAAATTAGCTTGACATGGTGATGTGCACCTGTAGTCCCTGCTACTCAGGAGGCTAAGGAGGAAGGATCACTGAACACAGGAGGTCGAGGCTGTGGTGAGCCATGATGGTGCCACTGCCCTCCAGCCGGCGCAACAGAGTGAGACCCCAACTCAAAAAAAAAAAACCTTCTCTTTGATCCAGCTAGAAATATTATGATACAGAAATATTCTCACAACTGTTCAAAATGCAAAAATGTCAATTATTTATAATTGCAAGAAAACCAGAAACTTAACTGGATGAGCTGGGTAAGTTGCTCCACATAAGACAATGCCACTCAGCCCTGGAGTGAGATGGCCTTTGCATGTTGATTTGGAGAGTGACCCTGACCTGCCTTTGCCTGTCCCAGTCCCAGAATCCCCTGATGCTATGTGTGTATGGGTGGGAGGACCACAGAATAACCTGCACTCTCCCTTCTCACATTTCTCTTTCATCTCTGTTCCTGGGGGTGACTGAGGCGTGGGTGAGAAGACATCCAGCCTTCTCTCAGGACACCTGAGAAGCTCAGCTCCATACTCCCACACAGCTGCTGGGGCAGAGGGGGCCACTGTGTGACTTTTCAAGGTCCCTTGTGCTGTGTGTGGTGGCGGGCCTGGCATGGTCGGAGTCCTGGGGGTGAAAGTACTCACCAAGACAGTTATGAATTAAGAAAGGGAAATTTATTAAAAGGAAGACACATTGTAAGGAGCAGCAGAGAGTGTTTGCTGTTTGCTAACTGCTATCTGCTATCTGCAGAGAGGCAGGGATTAGAAGGATGTTTTTATAAGAGGGGTGTGAGGGCTTAGTGGGCCGGAGAACTATCTTTGGGGGGAGTCTGCAAAAGAAAATTTCCAGAGGTCTGTAGAGTGGCTGATTGTGGTATCTTGTTTCTTTAAGATAAGTTTAGTTAACAGCAATAGAAAACTAGCAACAAATGGTTAACTATTTTTTGTTTACAGCAAATGTTTTACAGTAAATTACTAACTAGCTTTTATAGTTTTTGCTGTTATCAGTAAGTTTCTTTGGAACATTTGTAAAATCTTATCCTGAGATTTCCTCCCTCAATTTACCCAATTGCTGCTGGCCTAATAAAGCTTCATATTTCTCCACACCTTGGGCTTTGGGACTTTGGTTTCTGACCAGGCGCCCTTCCGTCTAGAATTCTAGAGACTATCATTTGGCTTGCACCTTGTCTGATCAAGGCCTAGGAAGGGCTAATCAGAGCTGGTACACTCACTCGCTGCCAATTGTCTTTGGAAGTGTAGTGACCAAGGTAAAATTTCCCCTTCGCTCCCTGAAGGTTCACTGAAAAATCATCTCTCAAAAGGCATATTAGTTGGAGAAATGGCATACAAATGTATTTAATGTGAACACTCAAGGGCCTTCAGAATGGAGACCCAGACACAGGAGAAACCGTCTATTTTTATGTCTTTTTGTATGGACAGCGATATAGACATCTGATTGGTCAAAAAGACTGTGATCTAATGCTGATAGACTGAGTGGGGAAACCCAACAAGACCTGTCTGTCTGTTTAGATTCTTCTTGGCCTCTCTAAGCATATATTTCTTCCTTCTGGATATGAGACACTACCCTCTCTGGATTGGGGGTCTTATGACTTACAATCAAACAAGGTAGGCCAGATAATTTCTTTATGGTCAAGTTTTACACAGAAAGGTGGAGGGAAGTTAGAATAATATGTGTAGGTTTATGACTGGCTTTGGGGAGAAGGGGTTCTGGTTTCTATGATCAGCCTTGAGGAAGAAGAATTCTAGTTTCTACGGCTAGCCTTGGAGGAGACAGAAGTTAGGAGAAGGTCAGGGAAAAATTTTTGCTCTGAGGCTGCTTTTGAGGCCTTCATTTTGGGGTATTGTCTTCTTAGTCCCAGCAGAAGGAATTTAATATTTCAAAAATGGAAACCTATTGTTCCTGAAACTTTTTTCATGGTGGAATTTTGGGGCAGGGGATACCACAATGTTTTCAGGACTTACGGTTTTACATGTCTTAACCTTGCCTCTGGGCCCCACAGGTAGTTAAAAGAATACCTTGGGTATTCTTTCTAGCAGTAACGTGGCGGGGACTCCTAGTCAATACTTAGAATTTAAATACCTGCAGTCTGGCTTAAAACTCAGCCTTCCTTCCTTCCCTTTCTCAGGTCAGAGTCCAGGCCCAGCCCTGGACAGTCTGGTCTTCCCACAAACAGAGCCTGGGTACCCACTTCCCTTTAGCTGCACAGAAGGTGCAGAGGCAACCAGGACCAACCAGGTGCTCTTGGGACTCCATTCACAGCCTCTGGTTTAGAAACCCCAGGCTACAACCAGGTTGGTCCAAGAGAAAATCACCCGACAGACCTTTCTTCCCTCCTTTCCTCCCACCTCTGGATCAGCTATCTAGTCCCCAGAAAAGCTCTTTTCTGCCCCCACCTGGCCCTCGGTGGTCACTGCACCACCCCGTCTTCCCACCCTCTTCCCTCTTTTACCTTCCTCAGTGTCTGGCTCTGCCTGCAGCCCCTGAGTCCCAAAAATGTCCTTCTTGCTCTTTCCTCCAAGCTCCCAGATTCTCAAGACCTTCACTCTGTTGCTCAGTTTCTGACTCCCTTTGGCTAAGCCCTCCTATGGCTAATGTCTGGACGTTTCAAGACCTGAGCTGTCCAACACAGTAGCCACACTTGCGGCTAGTATGGAAACAAATTAAGATATTTTATTAATACACTCCTCATCAACAAGGGTACCTGCGTAATCAACGTTTGTAT